>RJWH01003980.1:0-126354 GCA_004363575.1 Solenodon paradoxus
GCTGACCTGCCTTCCGCCGGGTGGGCTGACCTGCCTTCCGCCTTCCCCAGACGATAGCAGCCCAGCTGACATATTTGCCGTGGGGTTCGAAGAGATGGTGGAACTGAGTGCAGGCAATATCGTCAATGCCAGGTAGGGGCCGAAGCACAGGATGGTGACCTGGAGTCTGCTGAGAGGCTCCCGAGCCTTGTCTGCATCTGCTGCCCCAAGCTGTCACCTGTGCCCCACTCTCCCCTCCCCTCCCTCACTTCGCCCCACATTCCCGCTCCCACCCTCCGCACCACACTCTCAGACCTCCCTCCTCCCTCTTCCTCTGCTGATGGAAGGAGATGGGCCCATGATTATGAATCCCCAGGCTGCAGCTGCCTCGCAGGGCGGGCTGACTCACTGCAGGCTGAGAGCTGGAGGGGGCTGTGGGGGACCCCCCTGCCCGGGGAAAGGTGAGAGCGTGTGTGCAGGAGGAGGTGCGGCTCCTCCCCACCCAGCACAGCGGAGACAAAACCCTGGATTAATGTGTGGGGTAAAGCTGGCAGAACTTTCTTGCCTAAGCCACTGTGGTTTTGTTGCGAGGGACCTCAGGAACAAATCACGAAACCCGAGTGTGGGTTCCGGGGTCCAGGTCCTCGCAGGGCTTCGGGCGGGGTGGGCTGTGATGTGTAGCCACAACCGGAAATGTCCACAGAGCCTCGGGGACAGGCCCGGCAGGGATGTCGCAGTGCAGGCAGGATGGCAGCAGCGCCTGGGAAGCAGCAGCCGGCGCTGGGGGGTCAGGAGGGAGGGAGAGCCAGGCCCTCACTGCCGGGGTCCCGCTCTCCTCCAGCACCACCAACAGGAAGATGTGGGGCGAGCAGCTTCAGAAGGCCATCTCCCGCTCCCACCGCTACATCCTCCTGACCTCGGCACAGCTGGTGGGCATCTGCCTGTACATCTTCGTCCGCCCGCACCACGTGCCGTTTGTCAGGTAAGGACGCGAGTCTGTTCCTCTTGGCGTTTCGTCCTGACCTCAGTCTCCTCCCTTCCTGCAGCAGGAATAAGGAGCTGCCATTATTCCAGATAGTGCAGCGGCGCCCGAGGAGAAGTGGGCCGAAGAGAGCACTGTTAGCAGTTGCAGGGCCGCGGGGAACCTTCTAGCTCAGGAAGCCGAGCCCTGGCAGGAGTGTCTCAGGCTCGCCGTCTCCCCAGCTCAGTTTTGCACCAGGAAAGGCATGCTGTAGAAATTTAGACAGGCAATCTCTGACCGAGAGTCGAGTAACTCATCAGGAAATGCCGCCGCTTTTGTGTCTCTGAAAGAAGTCTTAAGACTCGTGGGCCGAAATCCTTTCTGTCACTCCCTTTTGTGTCTCCAAAGAGACAGCTTTGTGAATTCTAAAATGGAAAACCTTAGAAAGGTATGTCCTTTCAGAAGGGGATTGTGTGCCCTGTGAGTGTGTGCATATATGTAAGTGCATGTTTGTGTTTCAGTGCACACGCGTGTGTGCATGTACGTCTGTACAAATGTGTCTGCATGTGTGCGCACACGTGTGCATGGATCTGTGCATCGTGCCTGTATCTTTACATGTGGGTGTATGTGTGTGAGCACTTGCTTCTGTGCTTGTGTGCAAGTTCACACGTGGGCATGTGTGAATGCATTGTGATTGCATGTGAGTGTTTCTGTGTGAGTGAGTTGCGTATGTGAACAAGTACATGTCGATGTGCACATATGAGTGTGTGCGTGTCTGTGGCTGCAGTACGTCCCGTGTGACTGCATGTGCAAGTACACATGTATGAATGCATACACATGTACGCATGTATTTGAAGACTTGGAAGGAGCTCACCTTTTTCCTGAACCAAAACCTGCTCTTGCACACGGTCTTGTGCAAGTCATTAGAGTGTCCTGAAGTCCCTCCCAGTGCCCACACCAGGCGCTGGCTCGGTGGCATGGGCTGGAGCGCCTGTGTCTGCAGCTCAAGGTGGCTCGAGGTCACGCTCCGCATCTTGATCTTGGGAAATGTTTCCCCTGTGACCCCTGGCTTTGTTGTTGTGTGGTCCAGCCGTGTCCAAAGCGAGAGGTGAGGGTTGGTCAAGGCCGGTGCAGCAGTGGGCTGGGGAGACGGGGTGGCCTGTGCAGGGACTCCGGGGTCCCAGGGTCCTGGCGCCACGTCCTCAGGGTCTCGCTCCCTTGGCCTGAGGCTTGCCTGGCTGGCACTGTGGGTGTGGGCGCCGCCCGCCCTGGTCGGGGGAGCCCAGGACAGCCTCGCCCTCGCCGGAGTCTGTGGTCCGGGCATGCGCCTTAGCGGCGGCCCCCTAGCAAGAGAGGAGGCTGCCTCGAAGCCACCTTCCCAGGCCGGCAGAAAGGACTGCCTGTTCCCTGTGTCTTAGAGCAGGTCGATCACCTGGTGGCTGTGGCGGGGCGGGGGGCGTCCCTGCCGCGGCAGCAAGAACGCGGAGCAGAGGGCGAGGCGGCCGCAGTTCCGCCGCCAGGGCTCTGGGCGTCACAGCGAGGACAGAGGGCTCAGAGGGCCGTGGAGACGCGACTGCTCGGCCGCAGCTGGCCCTGCGCGCAGCAGACGGGCTTCTGCTGGCCCCTCGTGGCCACTAAGAAGGGCCTCTTGTCCCAGGGACGTGGCAGTCGACACGGTGAAGACGGGCCTGGGAGGAAAGGCCGGGAACAAAGGCGCCGTGGGCGTCCGCTTCCAGTTCCTCAGCACCAGCTTCTGCTTCGTGTGCAGTCACCTGACGGCCGGGCAGGCCCAGGTGAAGGAGCGGAATGAGGACTACAAGGAGATCACGCAGAGGCTGAGCTTCCCGACGGTGAGCGGGGCGGGGCCGGGCCAGACGGGGAGGGCAGTGACCCTACGGCCATGGGATCCTGCCCGGCGTGTTCCAGACCCCTTGTCTCTGCATTTCCTGTGTCCCCTCTTCCCCTGAATTGTCTTAATGTCCGTTCTCTGGTTTCTGATTCCCGTGACAGGAAGGGGGAAGAGAAGGGAAGAGAAACCAGTATGTTCGCTCTTTGTCCTGGTGGGTGAAGAATGTTTGAGTTCAAACCACTCAGTTTCCTTGCAGTTCACGGGCTCACATGCAGCAGCGTTGTGCTCAGCGAGAACTCCCGTTTTCAAAATCAGTGAAAAACATGTTAAGGGGAAGGTGCAGGCAGGAATGAAGGCGAGCAGAGGTAGGTAGGCGGGAAGAGAGGAGAAGAACCATCTTTATTTAGTTTTTCATCCCTCTTGTTCCCCCTGGACCCAGGATGTGAACCCAGGTCCTTGGGATGTGTGGACTGAGTCAGCGGCGGGCGGTGGACCCCACCCTTCCTGCACCAGGGCACCAGGATGAGTGAATTGTTGTCTGGAGCCCTGGACCCTCCCGCCTGGGCTCCAGGTTAGCAAAATGTGTGCTGTGCTCCCTCCAGTGGTGGCCGGAGCTTTCCGTTCCAAATTAAGATGTGACGGTCCTTCCTGGTCCAAACCTGCAGCCCACCCAGGGCTTCGTGTGCGGAGCCCTTCCCAGCAGGGACTGCGACGCCAGAGCTTCTGGCCTGTGTTCCGCCGCTTTGAGAGACGGGGCGGTGTCAGAGGACGGCCACGGGACACCGTGTTGTAGATTTCATTTCCTCGATTAAAAAAGAGCCAGTAAATGACTGGTAATTTGCAGTCTGTTGTTTTTCGGACTAGGACATTTTCTCGGCGTGTCCATATTCTTGAAAAAAACCCCGCTAACCCTTCTCTCTTAAAAATTGTCCTTTTTAAATAGTAAACTTTGGGACACAACTACACAAAGAGCTTATGATTATTTTTTCTTCAGCAACAGAAATACCGAGGGTGCTCTCTCCCACCACACCCGCACTGTCCGGCACGTGGCCTCTGGCCACATGTGGCAGCTGTTTCAACTTGAAATCATTAAAACTGAAGGGAGCAGCCGCCTCCGCGGTTGCACTGCGCCCCGTGGCCCGTGTACTGGTGGCTCCCTTGGGGACAAACCTCCGGGATGGAGGGCTCTCCACGGCTGGGGGGCGCTCTGCTCATTGTGCTGGGTGATTTGACCGTTCATCTCCCACCCACATCGCAGTCGTGGCTGGAGGGAGTGCAAATGCCTCGCAGGAGAACAGAGCAGAAGATTTCAGGGCAAGTCTGATGTGTCCTTTTCATGCACTGGGGCTGCAAACTGCAGCACCGTTTTTTCTGAAGCTTTGTTTTCATCTAAAGTCAGTAGCCGTGGGTGCTGGTGCCCAAGAGCAGCCCGGCCCTGGCAGTGAGAGGGCGGGCACCCGGGGGGCAGCGTGGACAGCAGAGGGGGCGCGCGAGAATGAGGTGGACCGTCACTGGATGGAGACGCACAAAACCCACGAAGCTTTAGGAAGTTGGACTTTCTGAGCATTACACTTACTTTCTTAAACCTCATCTGCACACGCGTTTGGGCATTTCTTCCAAGAGACAGACCTGAGGAAAGTAAGCCCCCAGCCTCGTGTTGAGATGTGACTGGCAGACTGAATGTTGGCAGGCACACTTGTCCAGTGAGAGCTGGAGCTTCCTGCACAACATCGGAGCCAGGGTTACCCGGTGGAGTAGGGGTTGGGTCCACTGCCTCGCAGAGAGCGCAGTCCACAGACATCCCAAGCCTCCAGGTTCACATCCCAGGCTGGGGAACAACCAAGATGAGCAACTAAATACAGAAATGCTGCTTGTTTCCTGTTCCTGCCTGTACCTTCTCTTCAAAAAATTTTGTTTAAGGCATGTGAAAAAGTTTCTTAGTAGACTTATGGGGCTAGTGACAACTGAGATGATGCAGTAAAGCCATTTTTAATTGATTTTTGAAAGACTCTGCACCCTAACATGATGTAGATTTAAGGTGGGTGTCACCGTACATCAGTATCTGGAGATGAGACGCCAACTTCACCGCTGCCAGTCCAGGTCGTCCGTCACAGGGTGGAGCTTTCACTGGTGGCTCCACCGCCCCCTTCCCTTCTGGTAACTTCCCATTTGTTTCAGAAACCGCAAGTGTGTCCGTGTTCAGATTTGGTCCGTTCTTTTGTGGGTTTCTCTGCTTACCACACGAGTGCACTCATCTGGTTTTGTCTCCTTCCGACTGATCTCACGGAGAAAATCCCCTCTAGCTCCCTCCCCGCTGTTGCAGTGTCAGGACTTCCCCTTTTCACTCGCTGAGGAGTGTTTTATGGTGTATACGTCACAGCTTATTTATCCATTTGTCTCACTGGGCACTTAGATTGTTTCCACGGCACCTGGTGGAGCAGCAGTTGGGTCATTTGCCTCCAAAGGAGCACAGGCCACACACCCCTGGGTTCAAGTCCCAGGCCCGGGGACCCCAGGGCAGCATCCAGTGTGAACAACTAAACAAAAATAAAGTGTTTCTTCCTCCTCTTCCTTCCTGCCTGCTTTCCTACTTGCCTTCATTCCTGCTGTACCTCTCCTTAAAAACAAGATGGTTTCCAGCTCTTGACTATTGTGAATATTTCAGGAAGGCTCATTTGCTTGTCATCTACACAGAGAACTGGTTTTCCTCCCCTCTCCGGTCCGCCATGCAAGATGGGCTGGAATGACTGATTCTCTTTACACTTTAGGGAAGGAACATTTTTTCCCATGATTATGTATTTTGGTGTGGCGACTTCAACTACCGCATTGACCTCACTTATGAAGAAGTCTTCTATTTTGTTAAACGCCAAGACTGGAAGAAACTTCTGGAATTTGATCAGCTACAGCTGCAGAAATCGAGTGGAAAGGTAAGTCGGGCTTTTCGAGCACTTTTCACCGCTGCTCCTCCATGTGGAACAGCATTTACTCTAACGTCTGTGCTGTCAGCCCGTGTTCTCCCCGACATGGCGTGAGCGGTCTCCAGGGACTTGTCACACCATAATGTCACAGGGAGAGTCACATACAGGCTCTGGCCTCGGTTCTTCAAGGTCATACTGGTCTGCTTCAGAGGACGTGTCTTGTCTTCTCCAGCGAGTGCTGTTTGCTTCTCCTGGTGCCTGTTTTCCATCAGGAGGGGCTGAGCAGGGACGCCTCCAAATCCCGCTCACCTGTAGCAGTGCCGCTGGCTCAGTGGGAGGGCAGGGAGCCAGGCCTCTCACCCCGGGACCTGGACAGTCTCCGTTCTCCACGCCCACCCCTCACCCTGCCAGCAACCCAGCTCGCTGAGGGCAGCAGAGAGGAAGTCACGGCCCCACCCACCCCGAGACAGGTGTTTCCTTCTGCCTCCTGCCACCGCCACACCCACTTTCTCGACGCCCAAGGGAGTCATCCGTCCTGGGTCTTCTGAGGCTCCGGGCCTAGTCCAAACTCAATGAAGTCACAGGGGACCCGGCTTCACTCTGGGCCGGTATTTACTTGTTGGTTCGGTTAACAAATGTCCACGAGGCCTATAACACGTGAGCCCGCGTCACTCAGCATCAGACAGCTGGCACGTCTGACCTCCCTCCCTCCCAGTGGGGACCGTCGCCCTGTGGCCTGGGAGGTGGGCTGGGCAGGCAGTGCCGTGGACATGGGCTTGGGAGAAGAGACGGCCACCACCTTTCTGCTAATCAGAAGGCGCCTGTGTCATTTCAGACACCCTTGCAAGTAGAGAAGTTTCTGCCGCTTTTCAGGACAGAACGCCTGCGGCTTCATGTTGGCCCAGACTGCGGACCCCAGTGTCCTGTGACTTGTTTTCCTCCCCCTAGATTTTCAAAGACTTCCACGAAGGCGCCATCGATTTTGGGCCCACCTACAAGTACGATGTGGGCTCTGCCGCCTACGACACCAGCGACAAGTGCCGCACGCCCGCCTGGACGGACAGGGTGTTGTGGTGGCGGCGGCGGCGGCCCCTCGACAGGACAGGTGGGAGCCTCAGCCCCATGGCGGGGCGGCTTTCCAGCCTGCGCCCTTGCTGTGGAAGCAGGAGTTTTCCTGACAACCCGAAAGGAGGCTAAAGTCACCCCGGATGTGCACCCTGCGCTGGGAAGTGCTGCTTCGGGGCCTCCTGTGGCTGCTGTCTAGGGATTGTGTTCTGCAAATGCACCTGCTCTTGCATCACACTGTCCCCTCCGCCCGCCTGTCCCCACTTCACCAGCCTGTCCCCCCCCGCCCCCCCCGCCTTTTGCTCCGGGTGGGAAATGAGGAGCGAAGCCGGCTGCAGCTCTCTCTCACGCTGTCGTACTTTTCCAGCCCATTTTGTTCAAAATTTTACCTGCTTAAAACCCCAGTTTCAAACTGAACATGAGTAAGACACCATCAGGATAAGAGTTTTCAGTCACTTGGCTGCCAAATACATTGCGAACTGTTACTGATGCCCCGCTCGGGGGCGTAGTATATAAGCATCCGCTTTTCTGGCGAGACACACGCGCTGGCTTCCAAGCGGCGCCTGCAGATTGAGGAGATTCCTATTTGTCCAGACGGGTGTGGACGTTCTGGGGCCTCGTGTCTCCAGGACCACCCTCTGTGCAGACGTGGCAGGTCTCCCCCCGCCTGTGGCCTGGGGCGCAGACTTCGGAAGCGGTTTCTGAATCCCTGCCCGGTTTGTCCCCTGGGAGGATGTGGGCCGCTCTGGTCCCACTGTTTGGGCTGCTGCCCATGGGGAGAAATTTCACAGTTTCCAGCCCCGGGTGGCGAGCAGTCTGAGGCGCAGCGGCGGGCGGCAGTGATCCCTGACAGAGCTCTGTAGTGACGTTCGTGTCTGTCGATGCCCTTCTGTGCTGTGTGGCCCTCTGGACGGGAATCCTGCGTAGCTGAGGAGCTCAACCTTCTGGATGATGATCTGAACGCGGACACCAGAGTCAGGCACACCTGGTCCCCCGGCGTCCTCAAGTACTATGGCCGCGCGGAGCTCCAAGCGTCCGATCACAGGTACAGCGGCCGCCCGCGGCGCGGCCTCCCCATGAGGGAGCAGTGAGCCGCCCCCTCCCCGCAGGCCAGACAGGCCGGTCGGTGTGCATGTGCGTGCGTGTGCGTGCATGTGCGAAATGCAGGCAGGAGTGAACAGGGTGGCACCGCCACGCTCCTCGCCGCTCCAGCTCCTGCATAACGTGAGCGTTTCAGACACACTGGCCGGGTTTTTATATGGTTCAGATTCTCATAAATGCCATTGTTCTATGTGTGTTTTTGCTACTTACCGTTTCTGAGCTCCTGTCCCGTTGTACAAGGGAGCGGCTCTACCGTGTGACCGCTGTGCGGGATTCCCGGGAACCCGCAGTGACCTGAGTGTTGGTGTCAGCGCCCCTTAGTGCTCGGAGCTGCTGGCGCACACTTGTGGTCCTGACACCTCAAAGGCCTGTCTGCCCGGCCGCGCTGGCCTGCGGGGAGCTGAGCCTGGAGCGCGTCCTTGACGAGGCAGAGGGCCGCGTCTGCTGGTGTCCACGGGGACGCCTGGCCCCACGCTGCTGCCAACCCAGCAGGCCAATTTCAGCTTTTACCTGGAAAGACTTTTTATTTGACAGGAAAGGAGCAGACAGGAGCGCAGGCGAGCAGGCCGAAGAGAAAGGAGGAAGAAATACTTGTTTATTTAGTTGTTCATCTTTGTGGTTTCCCCAGCCCCGGGATGTGACCCCGGGACGCAGCCCCTGCTCCTCCAGGGTGCTCCTACAAGGAAAGATATTTCTGAATGTCTAGGATAGTGAAGAGGTCAGTAAGTATAAATGTTTAGCTACATTGAAGTTCTTTAGAAACCTGTTGTTGGCGATCCATAACTAGACGTGAACTTTCAGATTTGCTGCTTCAGTGAGTCTGTTGGAAGCATCTTTTAATCCATATTTATAAGGGGCTTTATGTTTTGGGCCCTGTTCCTGACACTGAGGATAAGTGTGAATAAAACAGGAAGACTCATGGAATTTTCTAGTGAGCACAGATAGACAGCAAACAGTGTTGGGCAAGAGAAAAAGCAGTGGTGGGTCAAGGTGATAGTGCTATTTTAAATCCTAGTTCCGGGAAGGCCTCGCTGGTAAGGTCACCTGGGAGCCGAAACCTAGAGGATGAGAGTGAGTCACGTGGGTGTCGGACGGCGTGCACCCCGGCGGGGAGCCGGGGGTGGACACGCAGGAGCCAGGGAGAGGCCGGGATGGGCAGGACAGGAGGCCAGGTGAGCAGAAGGCAGGTGGATGGCCTGCGGGCCAGGCAGGCTGTCGGGCTTGTTTGTTTTTCCGGTTTGCTGTGATTCACCGGCACGCCTCCCGGCACTGGACACGGGCGTGACAGCCACGCATAGCCGCGTGTGCCACTCAGAAAAGCTCTGTGCGCAGAGCTGCAGTCTGGTGGACACACCACACCGTCACTTAGTCGCCGTGAATAGGAAGCTTGCTTGCTTTTTAAAATCCAAATGTGGGCCTTTTTGAGGAAAGCCTAAGAGGTGTCTCCGGCATCGTTAGGAAGTTGAACTGCTGAAACTTGTTCACAAAGCGTTCTGACTTGTGTTCGTGCTTTCTGTCCCCACACTTAAAATAAAATCTCACAGCAAGGGAAGTGGGGAAACTGCCAGTACCTGACTCTGTCCCCTTGTTTTCCACTTGCAGTCATATATTTAGGTCCCTTTGACTCCATGGGGGAAATTACCTAATGTTCATAACTACCAACACAGGACAGGAGGGGAAGACATTGTCTTTGGAATGAAACATTCCCCGTCGGGGTGGACTCTGAGCACGTTCCATGCGTGCTGCTGGATGCCTTTGGGGTCATTGTCGCACGGTTGGCATGGACAGCACACAGGTTGGTGTCCTCAGGAAAGCCCACCTATCGGCCTCCCTGTCCCCACTCCCCAGAGCCCCACCAGCTGCGCTCTGGAAGCGCAGGTCTGTGTGACGTCCTGAGCTGTCCAGACATCCAGATGCCGGAAGAGAAGTTCAGGAATCAGAAGTCAGATGGACTTCCAGTGACGTCCATTCCACGGACCCAGTAGCGCTCTGAGCAGGAGTCGCTCTGCCCTTCCAGCAGAGGGCGCCCTCCGCTAGCGCTTTTGTTCTCAGCTGTTTCCTGGGCTTTTAGGCCTGTAGGTGGGTTTGCAGACAGCGAGGTGCTGAGGCCTCTGTACTTAGCCTTCTCCTTCTCTGGAACTCAGTGCACTGGAGCCGTGTGGGTGGTAGAGAGGGAGGTGGTGGCTGGGACACAACGCAGGTGGCGCCGTAAGTGACCAGGTTACAGAATCTCCCGGAGGCCTGTGTGGAAGCCGCGAGCAAGGGTGGGGCGCCGCGGTGTGCCGGGGTGAGAGGTGGAGGGTCCTGGGAGGGTTCGAACGTGGAGCCCGCAGACCTGCTGGTGGACCGGCTGTGGGTGAGAGAGAGTCGAGGTTGACTCCGGCTTGTGGCTGAGCAGCTGCGGGAAGGGGGTGGCATTTTCTCAGCAGGCGACGGAACACACACGCAGGCATCCTCGACTGAGCTGTGCCCTAGCCGTGTATTGGTTTTTCTAATTACCAAGCAAGACATCATGGTTATTGACACTGAGAGAAAAATTAGGCAAACGCACACACCGCCCCCCTCTGAGATGGCATCTTTCTAATGACGTATGTGGCTTTGACTGTGTTTTCCACGCACCTGAGGTTTTACTCCCAAATGCTGGTCCGTGTGCTTATGTGTGATGTGTGCGAGGAAATCGGGGTCATGCCGCTGATCGCTTATCATTTGTCTGTCACTTACGACACCGATGTTTCAATTAAACTTTATTTTGAGGCACCTGTAGATTCGCCTGCTGGTGTACTAGCCTGCTCACAGTTGTCCCCAGTGCAAAGTCCTGTAACTGTTGGACAGTGTCCCCACCAGGACATTGACTCTGGTCCAGTCAAGGTGTTGAATGCTTCACTCCCACCAAGGAGCCCCAGGCTGCCCTTGAGAGCTTTGTCCAGTTGCCCTCCTAGTCTTTTCTCCATAATTTTGTCGTTTCAAGAATGTTCTGTAAGTGGACTCAGATCCGGGGGTGGCGTTTCCCACCAGCACAGCTCTCGGGAGACGCATCCGGGTGTTTGTCTGCCCGGGTGGCTCCCCTCTGGCCTCGCCCCTGCTCTCCCTTATGCTGGGGCTGCCCCAGAAAGGAAGGTGACCTTGATTTCCAACAATGTGAGTTTAGTGTGCAGTGCACTCTTACAGATGTATTTTTACCACCTGACAGCCACCACCACATCTCTCTTTTTTTTTTTTTAAGGAAAAGTGCAGGCAGGAAGGAAGGCGAGTAGGCAGGCAGGGAGAGAGAAGTGGAAGCAGCACTTTACTTTGTATTAGTTCTTCCTTTTGGCTGTCCCCCGAGCCCCCCGTCTTGAACCCGGGACCTTGGGATGTGTGTGGGACTGTTCCCAAGTGTCCTAGACCACTCGGCCACCAGGGCGCGCCCCCTCCCACGTTTCTAATAGCCCACACTCCACTGGACCCCGCTGCCCTTCACTCTGCACCCACCCCTTTCCCCCACTGCCTGCAGCCCCTTTCCCACCGCAGCCTCGGTTCGGTTTGTGTTGGTGTTAAAGAGTGAGTTTCTCTTCTGTTTTGTCTGTCCCTTTGCTTTGTTTCTTTACATTTCACATATGAGGGAGGTCATCTGGTATCTATCTGTCTTTCTCCTGATTTTTCTCACTCACCATCATCCCTTCTAGTTCCATCCATGTTGTTGCAAATGGCAGGATTTCATCCTTTTTTATTGCAATAGCTGAATAGTATCTGCTGTGTGCCCGCCATCTCTCCCTTATCCAGGCACCTGTCGATGGGGACGTCGGTTCTTCCGTTTCTTGCCTCCTCAGTGGCGTTGACATGAACATAAGGTGCAGGTAGCTTTTCAGATTCGTGTTCCGTCATCTTTAGGGAGAGACCCAGAGGTGCAATTGCAGGAGTGCCGCGGTCCAGCCGCAGCAGGATCCAGGGGGTCCCGAAGGTGGGTAAGGCGTCGGCGAGTGGGAGACAAAGAGACTCAGACTCAGAGGCAGAGTGAATCTTTGTTCCATCTTTATTGCAAGCAGGCAGGTTTTTTATACTTTCTTTTTGCAGCTTTCAGTCTTAAGGTTACTTAAACAGAAAGCACAGACCCGCATAGTATTTTGTTTCTTAAGTAAATGAGTTACCTGCCCTTTTGATAGGATCTTGCTTAAGGCAAGGTGTGAGACAAAAGAGAATTCGACAGACTTGGGAAAGGTTAGAAAGTTATTTATCAAATTCCTAAATGCATGTCAAGCTGAATTGAATCCGGCAGGCCCTTTTGTCATCTAGCAAGTTCTCGCTGCCCAGTTTTTGTGTTGGTCCTGTTTTTATGAGCCTTTATAAGTTGTTCAAATAGTTTTACTTTTTGTCCCCTATTGCGCATTCTGATTCCATTTTCGTCATAGGCGCCTGTACATGGTAATGGGGGAGCAGGCAGTCGTCCTGCATTATTTTTTCCTCTTGGTGGGTACCATAATTTTCCTTTAATCTTATAAGCTATTGTAAGGTGAGGGCAATGCTGTGGGAGGGGATCGGAATAGTTTTTCTTTGTTTTTAGATATAACCTTCATCATTAATGGGCCAACTGTGTAAGTGGGTGGAGGCTGAAATAATTTCCCTTGCTATAGTTGATTTACTATATCTCCCACAGAGACAGTTGGGGATATTTTCTGAGTCAATTTCTTGGGTAATTTATAAGTGTATTGTTGGCCTTGCATAGAGAGAGTGGCATAGGTGGGTTTAGTTTTTTCAGTATCACTTTGGTTGTAATAGTCCCATTTTTCAGAGAAATTCCCAGTCCCTCTCCTAGTAGGGAAATTGTTATTTTCATTATTATTTTGAATTAATCCCGCATATATGAGTAAGCCAATACAGCAATCATGATTCCACAAATCATGATTCCCAGGAAAGCTCGGTTAGAGGCACCACGTCCTGTTCCAGGAAGAAGTCTTCTTTGAAGCCCTTCTTCTTCCCAGCTGTTGACTTTGTCATTTAGCCAGCTTGGACATGGACGTGGCACAGGAGCTTGTGAAAACGCTCAGGACATAACCCTTAGCCTTTTTTTCTTGCTCTCAATGCAAACAAAATCTACCAACAGCAAATCAGTCCAGGGGAGGGCGGTTACCTGATACCGGCGCCGTCTCTTCACGCTCACAGCGTCCCCAGTTCACGGCTGCCACCATCTTGTGCGTGGGTGTCAGTCTCCGTGTCCACTTGAGGCCATGGAGAAGTGTCTTCAGTAAGTTATATAGAGTTTTCCTCGTGTTTGTGACTAAACTGACACCATCCCTGTGTTAGAATGATAGCGGCCGCGCTGTTTCTGCTGACGTCCGTGTGTCCTGTGCACTCAGGTGCGTTTCTGCATGGTTCGGGGCGGCTGCGGAGCGCACCGTGCGCTGCGTCCACGCTGCACTTTGCTCTGTCTTGCAGCCGATGTTTATGGAACAGCTGGTTTCTCCTCTTCTCCCTCCCTCCATAGACCTGCGACCATCAGCGCGCGTGAGCCTGTCTCCTCTGCCCCGTGGCTCGGATCTCAGTCCTGGGTTGATATTTGTGGATCAGAAGACACGGGTGTTTTTGAGACTCTTAACACAAATTTCCCAGTAGCCCCCCGAAACGCATCACCATGACGAGGGGAGGGCGTTCCCTTCCTCAGCCGTGCCAGCCGTCACCACGTCTCAGATGCCAAGAGGAGAACACGGGCTGCTGAGGACACGACCCGGCACAGCCCGGTCACGGGCGCCGCTGGAGCCACTCCGGGTGGCTGGCAGTGTCCTGCCAGCAGGCTGGGCCCCGCGGTTCTGTCCCGATGAGCTGACCGCCCCCTGTCCCTCGCAGACCCGTGTTGGCCATCGTGGAGGTGGAAGTGCAGGAAGTGGATGCGAGCGCACGAGAGCGGGTGCTGCAGGAGGTGTCCGCTGTCCAGGGCCCCCTGGATGCCACCGTTGTCGTCGGCTTCCAGTCCCCAGCCTCGGAAGAGAAACACGAGTTTCCCGAGGACGTGCGTGCCGAGCTCATGCAGACCCTGGGCAGCTACGGGACGATTGTTCTTGTCAGGTAGCGACTGCCGCCGGTGGGGTTCCGGGGAGACGGCGGGCGGGCACCCGTGCCCAGGGTGACAGCGCAACCTCCCTTCTTCAGGATCAACCAAGGGCAGATGCTGGTGACCTTTGCAGACAGCCGCTCGGCTCTCAGCGTCCTGGATGTGGACGGCATGAAGGTGGGCACCGCTCGGTCAGCGGGGCTGGCTGCCGGGCTGCGGAGCCTGACGCGCTTTCACGGGGCCACAGGACGTCGTGTGAGGTGGCCCGCGCCTCACCGTGTTACTGGGTGTGGGTGAGCACACAGGAGGGCGGGGCCAGGCCTCCCGGGGCCAGTGTCTCTGGTGCTGTGCCTGTGAGGTGTCCCGTGTCCAGAGTGGGTACGTGCAGAACTGGGGAGAAGGAGCCAGTTTTGGCGTGTAGATCACGGGGTGATGGGCCAGCCTCGCTCATACTCCGTGAGAAGTGATGACGCCTTTCTGTGGCTTATATCCCGTTCTGAGTCCCCATCGCACAGAAAGCAAAGCTGGAGACCATTCAGCTTTTACTCACCCAACCTGGCGTCCTGGCCCTGCCTGCGCCCCGAGCCAGTGTCCGCGAAGTGTGTGGACCCTCGCGCCGGCCGCACGGGTTTGATGAGGGGCGCATGGGACAGGTGTCCTGGCCTGGACCCACACCGGGTGGCCCTCTGCCCTCACAGGTGAAAGGGAGAGCAGTGAAGATCAGACCGAAGACGAAGGACTGGCTGAAGGGCCTGCAGGAGGAGATGACCCGCAAACGGGCCAGCGTGGCCTCCACGTCACCCACCGCCAACTCCTGCTTGCTAGAAGAGACCTTTGACTTCTCGAGCTTGGACTATGAGTCGGAAGGTGAGTGACCCTGGGAGGGCTGCTCAGCGGTGTGCGACGGGGCCAGCGAGAGGCTCCCCAGCAGTCGGCACCAGAGTCCCAAGGTCCTCTCCAGAACCTTCCACGTGCAGGAGATAGCGGGCGCTGCGGTGGGGAGAACCACACTATGTGGGGATGGTGAGAGCCCGCGGGACCTGGGGCACCGGACGTCACAGCCACAACTTGGTTCCGAGGCTGTCAGGGTCGCGTGCCTGGGGCCCTATCTCCGGTGCGCGTGGGACTGGGGTCCCATCCTGGGTGCTGGGGCTGCACGGGTGTCCTCACATGAGCCACAGGCCTTAGCGTGAAAGAGCCGTGTCATTTCGCCCTAAGTGTTTGTGGTGTCTCTTTCCTTCTCCAAGGGGACATTCTTGAAGATGATGAAGATGACCTGGTGGACGAGCTAAGTCAGCCTGGAGCCTCTGACAGCGAGCTGGGCAGTAATGGCCTCACCGACGTCCCCAGCTGCACAGCCGCGGTGCCTCCCAGAAGGTCACCTGTGCTGACCAAAAAGAAGCAACACCCGACCTATAAAGGTAGCTTGACCTTCCACTCCCGCTGCCCTCTGCCCTCGCACCGAGGTCCCCTCGGCAGTTAGCCACCGCGCACGCCAGCGGTCAGACGTGCGCGTCCGAGAAGGGCCATAGCGAGGTGTTGGAGCGAGTGGGGAGTGGAGCCAGATTCATGGTCATTCCTGTCCCTCTGTCATCAAACGGTCACAGTTCTGACTCACTTTACATTTCTGGGCTGGTGTTTGTTCTCCAAGATGTTTCTCCTTCCTTCTCCCAAGAGACCAGTTCAGTATCTGAGCCCTGAGTTGCTGCTGCGTCGTGTCCAGATTTTCTTTTGTTACGGAATCATTAGGCATTAGCACCATATTCGACTGAGGAGGGACTGAAGGCCATGTGGATTGACTGGCATGTCCCTAGATCATATGGTATAAGGACTTAAGCACATTTTTTTTTGTTTTTTTTTTTAAAGAGAAGGTGCAAGCAGGAACGAAGGTGAGCAGGCAGGCAGACAGGAAGAGAGAGGAGGAAGAAGCATTTTTTAAATTTATTTAGTTGTTCATCTTGGTTGTTCCCTCAGTCCTGGGTCTCGAACCTGGGTCGTTGGGATGTGTGGCCCACGTCCAGCAGATTTAACCATTAAGCCAGCAGGATGTGCCTTGAGTCAGCGTTACAGCTACATAGCCTGGACGGTGGAGTGGGTCCCATGTGGGCAGCCTCGACCGAGAGGCACCCCCACGCTGCGGGGCTGCCTGGCTGGCAAGAACTGAGAATATTCTCAGCTTCCGAAAGAGCTGTAGTGTTTCAAAGTGAGGCACTGAAAGTCAGGGGCCCTGGTGTTCCACCAGCTCCTGCCCTCTGTGCGCACGTCTCGCCAACTGTTGCAGAAAGAAACACACCCACACTTTAAAGCAGTTCCGAGTCTCTCATGTGGGGACATAAACGTGTCCCCTCTGCCTCCACCGTCCAAGCAGGCATTGGTGCCCTGCCCAGGTGCCCCTCTCCTGCCCCTGCAGAAAGGGCAGTCAGCTGGCCCGGGAGGGCTCCAGCCACAGTGCAGCCCTGGCCTGACTGCTGACACCGTCCCCAGATGACGCTGCCCTGGTGGATTTAAAGCAGGAGCTGGAAGCCATGGGGGACTTCCGCCACCGTTCTCCAAGCAGGTCTCTGTCGGTTCCCAGTAGGCCTCGGCCACCCCACCCGCCGCAGAGACCACCCCCTCCAAGTAAGACTGTTTACTGTCAGCTTGTCACATCGCCTGCCGGGAATAATGGCCACTTTCCTGCCACTGACACTGCGCCCGCCTCGCCCTGAGTCCCTCACTGCTCTCTCCCTTCCTTACAAGGCTGTGTTCGTCCGCCTGCCACTGTGTGTTTGCTTTAAGCTGCTTTCAGTGTGAAACCTTGGAGGATGGAAATGGGGACCCAGGAGCCCAGCGGGGCTGTTGCAGTGTCCCGCCTGCGTCTGCGTCCTCTCCCCCTGACTCGTGCTAGTCACTGCTCTGTGCCCAGACGGAGGAAGCCCGGCTGGCAGCACCAGCGCGCTCCGGTGCCCTTGCTTCTGCTGGTCCTGGCTGCCCCGGCCTGACCGGCTCTCGCAGCGGCGCTGGAAGGCTGAGCTTCCTGGGTCTCGACAATGCTTTGCCCATCACACTCTCCTGGGTCTGAAAATCCACTGGGGCGTGCTTCTGATCAGGTCCTGCTGACCCCCGCTGTTGACCTCGCCCCCAGGTGTGGTCATCACATGGACCTAAAGCCACCTTCAGCACTGGGTGCATCTCGGCTTGCATCCCCATAGTAATGGATGGAAGCTGGGGATGCGACTTCCTAAGTGTATTTTTCATTCTTCCAAACCGATACTCAGAAAGAAATAAACATAAAATACATGTGTGTCCTGTGAAAATCGACAGAAATAAAGAATAACATTTTAACTTGACTAACTAGACATAAAAACCAAAGACCTCCTGGCCTTTTTCTAATTAGATATTTCTAGATCTATATACTTTTTATGTATTTTTTTACAAAATTAGTATCCATTATTCTCTCATTTGTTTTTCATTTAATGTCTGTCACTAAATGTTCTAAAACATGATTTGTGTCTACAAGTATAATAGAGTTTATTGGGGATTTTTTAGATTCCCCCCGCACACACAAAACATTTCAAAATATTGTCCTAATAACAGTAGTGTGTTTAAGCCATTTAAAAATGATTGAGTCTTTAAAAAAATCAGCATTTCATTTTAGTTTTCCACCCCATCTGCGGGTCTCAAACCCAGGTCCTTGGACTTCACATGGTCCGCACACCAGCATCTCAGCCATGTGCCCCTAAAACGATTGACTTTTATATCGGATTTGGACACCCCTCCCCCAGATGCTAGATTAAAAACTGATTTGAGTCGTGCTTCTCTGGAGTCTGGACATTCACGGGCACAGGCACCTGGAGATCAAGAGTAACTACTCAGCAGCCTCTTCGGATGCCCGGCGGCACATACCTGCTGGGGCCGCCGTGGTCAGTTCGTCATCGACCGTGGTCAGCTCTGCTCAGGCCGTGGCTGATTTGTAGTTGGCCGTGATCAACTGTGGGCAGCCACGGTCAGGCCGTGATCAGCCTGGGCCCACAGCCTCTCTAGCTGCCTTGCTCTCAGCTGACTGGGAAGTTGCCCCAGCACCAGCGACATCAGAGTGAGACTTGACCCTGGTTGATTTTCACAGCTGGCTTGGTGGTGAAAAAGTCGGCTTCCGACGCATCCATCTCCTCCGGCACACACGGGCAGTATTCGATTTTGCAAACAGCAAAGCTTCTGCCAGGAGCCCCTCAGCAAGCGGTGAGTCCTGTGTCCAGCTCGAAGCCCAGTCCTTGCCCTGTGGCTCAGCGTCAGCCCCTCGATCATGCGGGTCGTCTCTCTAGGGAATGTATAGATTGAGTCTTTTTTTTTTTTTAAGGAAAGATGCAGGCAGGAATGAAGGTGAGCAGGCAGGCAGGAAGAGAGAGCATAAAAGTACTTATTTTTATTAGTTCACCTCGGTGGTCTCCCCGGCCCTGAGTCTTGAACCTAGGTCAAGATTTCGTTGGTCACCTGCTCTTCTCTCTTCGGAACTTGGCTGTGACCTTGGCGGGGGTTGGTAGAGGGGAAAATGGGAGACACTCATCAGTTGTCTTGACAGAATGATCGTCCTGGTGTGAAGTTGGGGAAACAAAAGGGCTTGGACGAGATCTCAGGGACTGTGGTCCTGCAGCTGGGGCACCTGTGACGGTCACCGTCTGCGGAGCTGAAGGGGCCGCTCCATCCACAGGATGGCTGAGCTGCAGGGGGCGGCGAGGCCGTGCCGGGTGGAAGCGCACGTGTCCGGGTGGGTGCGGAGAGCGGGGCCAGGCCACTGCGGGCCCCTCACGGCTGGAGTGGGGCGGTGCCTGCCTGCAGTCTACACTCAGGAAGGCAGGTCACCCAAGCAACCCAAGGTCTGGGTGAGGAGATACAAGAAGCATGTTTGGAGCACAGCGCTCCAGGGCGTGGTAAGGACTCCGCAGGGTGGGGCAGGATGGCCCGTGGTGTCCCTGCTGCTGCTCTTCCCTGGTGGCATCGAGCTGGGAAGAGGAGAGCGAGGGATGCAGTTTAGACTGACGGTGCTTGTGACGTCAGCGGGGACAGCAGCCAGCCGCGAGCCGCCTCCACCCGTGTTAACACACCTCTCCTGCCTCTGTCCTGAAGCCCAAAGCTAGGACTGGGATAAGTAAACCATATAATGTCAAGCAGATCAAAACCACCAACGCTCAGGAGGCAGAAGCCGCCATCCGATGTCTGCTGGAAGCCACAGGAGGTAGGTGCCCCGTCGCCGCCGGCCTCCCGTCCCCCTGTCCTCGCCGGGAGACAAGCCTGCTGTCCTCCTCTTTTCATCTTCCCACCAAAAGGGCCAGAAAAGGAAATGGAGGCAGAAGCAGACCTTTCATAAAATCCCGCCACTAAGAGTTCATGTTCGCTTGAAAGTATATATTTGAAGTACACTTAAGCGTATGAAAATAATCCCAGGATTATTTAGCAGCACATAAGCGAGAGACCGAAATGAGCAAAGTGAGTCTGAACAGGCCTCTCTGCTCCAAGCGGGAGTCATTCTGCTGACTCTACATCGAGGGCAGGGACTCCGCCTTATTTCAGGCAAAGCCTGCTCACCAGCACGTGCGGCCGCTTTACGGCCAGGCAGGGGCCCCTTCCTGCCGCAGGGCTGGTTTTGTGCAGCTGTTACTGAACCCACATTCATCGTATTTTAACTTGGAGTCTCCCCCGTGCATCCCACATCTCCATAACTAACAGTTCTGCTTCCCTTTGTTGTACTTCTGTGCTGGAGCCTCTTGGAGAGGGGAGGTGGTGCTCGGTTACCGCTGCCTCCTGTGCTTTCTGTCTGGGTGTTTATGTGGCTCCCCACACAGCACGTGCAGAGCGAGGGTTCGGGGGATGAGGCGCACTTGGGGGGTGACATCACTGCACAGGGTTTCTTCTTTATTAAAAACAAAAACGGTTGCATGACCGTGCCAACCCAGTGTCCCCAGCGATGAATGGCTAAACTGTGGCGTGTCCACACCATGGAATGTTATTCTACCGTCAAAAAGCATGCAGCTCCAATACAGGCTGCGCCCTGGGTGGCTCCCACCAATCGTTTGCAGAAAGAAACCCAACAGGAAGCCGTGCGTCCGATCCGTGCACCTGAAACCGTCCACAGACAGGAGAGCCCTGGAGACAGGAAGTCCCCAGGCTGGAGAGAGGACGGGACGGGGCCCTGTGGGGTTTCTTTGAGGTGGTGACAGTGCCCTTGAGTGGCAGCAGAGTGATGATTGTACCGCTTTGTGACTGAAAGCAATGAGATGAAGGCTCTGAGAGTGCATTTCACAGTATATGAGTTTATCTCAATAAAGCCTTTGTAAAACTTCTTTAGATGTAGAAGGAAGCAGAGATTTGAGGTTTGAGAGCTACCCAGAGTCCCAGCTTAACATTGTCTTGGTCATGGGCCCTGCTGAGGTGTGGAGGAGGGGCTGCACCCGCTCCCCCGAGACGCACACACATGTGCGACTTTGCAGATGGCACCAGGGTCCCACCGTCCCACTGGTACCGGCCGGTGGCCCCGTTGAGAGGGTGGGGCCCAGACCGACCAGGGGCCCTGACGGCCCTCAGAGACATGTTTTGTTAAGACAAGAAATGCAGTGCCTTACGAAGTTACCCTCAGGACGTGGACACCGTCCCTGTCTGGACACTGTATTTTCAGGTGCCCCAGGAGAAGCTCTGAATGCCACTGATCCCAGGGACCAAGAGTCCTCCAAACCAGAGCCTCAGGCGGGGGTGCCCCCGCTCCTTCCCCGGCGGCCCGCACCCAGAGTTCCTGCCATCAAGAAGCCGACCTTGAGGAGGACAGGAAAGGTGAGAAGCAAGGCCTTTCGCGCCACTGTTTTACTGGCGACGGCGTAGGCGTGAGCCGAGTCTGGTCTCCAGACACCCGAGGCCCAGACAGCGTCCTTGGGGAAACCTGGCCACGGCCGCCTCCTTCCTGCCCTGTGCCTCCTGGCTCTCGTGGAGCTTCTTGCCGCCGCAGGCTTCCCAATGTCCAGCCGCAGTCCCTGATGGCGCCACGGGGCAGGGGATGCTCTGCCCTGGGTCCCAGCACGCGAGCGTGTGGCCCCTGTCCCTGCATGTGGTTTCACCTGACGGATGTTGTTTGCAGTAGAAGAGAAGTAAGCAGCTTCTGGATTCAAATTTTGACCGGCTCTTGTGTGGCGGAAACTTGAACTTGTCCTGCACTTTTCTTGCAGATTGTCTTTTGCTCTCGCTCTCAAGCCCCCCAGCCTTGCTTGCTGCTTCAAAGGCATGAGTTGGTCAGGACAGTGGCCGCCCAGAGACTGGCGCCCGTCGAGACACCTGGGTCTTCCGTGTGATCCCAGTGTTCTCGCGGCGGGACCCTCGGTAATCCGTCGCGGGTCTGGCAGAACGACCGCTGCTTTGTAGAGTGAGACTTGTGCCGGCTGGCCTCTCCTCCGTCCTGTCTGTCCTGTGCGCCCCTCCCTTCCCTGTCCGCTCTCGCTCTGTCTTTAAAAGCCAGCCACGCGTTCACGCGCCCGGCCACTGCAGGGGACTTCCCGTCAGGGGCAGTTGGGGTAGAGGCGGACTCTTTTAGGGACTTTCCTGAAGAACTGGAGGGATGCTGGGGTGCTGGTTTCAACTCGGGACAGCCAGCTGTCGGGACGCTTCCTTTGTTTTGTGATCATTTTTGCCTCAGTACCAAGGAAGTTCCTGTGTGAAGTCTTCCATTCTGTATTTAAATATCAGAGATTCAAGGAGCCAGTGCATTGGCCCTTGAACAAGGCAGTGGGTTAGGGGCCAGTATCCCCTGCGTTGAAAGTCCTCCCACAGCTATAGCCAGGGCTCTGTGCCCAAGGAGGCCGCACCCACAGACCCAGCGCAGCCGCGCGGCTGTTGGGCTGTGAGTGCGGAACAGGGAGGGACAGGTCCTGGCGGAGCGGGCCGGGTGCGTGAAGGTCAGCGGGGTGTCCGTCAGTCCTCCGCTGGCTGCGCGCTGTGACCGCACAGGCCTTGCGAATCACCAGCGCTGTGGCCGCAAAGAGGCTACGTCTCAGAGGGGTTCGTGGGCCTGGTTTTCATATTTCTGTTGCGTTTCCGCGTTTCCTCGGCCTGCGGTGCCAGCTGATAAGTGTGTTTCTCCTGTGCTGCTGACACCTGGCACGTTTCCCATCGCAGACATTCTCGAACCTTGATTTGCTGGAATGCCTGCCTCGCCCACCCCCTTCCCCGCTGCCGCCGCCACGCCCGGAGCTGCCGTCTCACTCGCTCTGTCCTGCCTCTTCGCAGCCCGAGATGCCGGAAGAGCAATCTGCACGACAGACTGCCCGTTTCACTATCGGGCCCCCAGAAACTGGCCTTGAAACCCCTCCTCTAGCGACAGTCCCTCCTGTTCCCAAACCAAGGATGCTCCAGCCTGGGAGAAGTGCGGAGAGAAAGCCGGCGCTTGAGCAGGCCCCTCTGGTATTGGGGGCCGCCGCACTGCCTGCTCCAGAGGCCCTGTCTCTGGCGCCCCGGGTGCCACCCCGGAGGAAGAAGTCGGCCCCCGCGGCCTTCCACCTGCAGGTCCTGCAGAACGGGAGCCAGCTTCTGCCCGGCTATGCGCGCCCGGGTGACAGCTGTCCCGCTGTGCGCCAGCCCAACGGGGGCGCCCCTGCATTTCTCAGCCCTTCATCTGCTACCAGCCCAGAAACTGATGGCCCCAAGGAGCTGACGCCAAGGGCGGCCCCCCACCCTCACGATGATCAGGGTCCCTTCTCGAGTCTTTGCCACCCGAACCTGTTGAGTAACGCTTGGCTCTCCAAGAGCGCAGAGCCCTTGGACTCGGGGGCCAGGGGCCTGGGGGAGGCGTGTGTGGCCCCCCTGCTGGTCAGTGCCTCAGCTGCCCGCGAGCCATGCCCAGAGCCCAGGCAACAAGACTTGGGCCCCTGGGTGACACTCGGTGACAAGGACACGCAGACGGTGCTGCAGGTGTTTGACCCATTGGCACAAACATGACTGGAACTTGGACCGTCACCTGCAGAGAAGGGGCCGCCCCTTCGGCCGGGGACCAGCCGTGGGCCTCACCCCCACGGACAGCCGCTCGCAGGCACACGGGGACACCCATGCCCCTGTCACCCCTATGGGTCACTACATTCTGGCTCCTTCAGTAAGACGACTCTTCAGCCACCAGGAGTTGTCCTTTCAGACTTATGCGGTTGAAGTTTCCTCTTGGGCAGGCGCCCTGGCCCATTTCCCTGTGATTTGAGAAAAGGGCATCCGGCAGGTAGCACCCCAGGCGTCTCTTCCACTGGATTTTAAAAAGCTGTTCAAGTAATGTGTGGCTGTGGATGCGGTGTGTTGCTTTCATTTTGTTTGTGTTGTACAGTTTGGAATCCCCTGCCGTTGCCCAAAAGCTGCTTCCTAAAGTAACGGTTATGCTAGAGGCGGCTGGGACCGTGATCCTGTGCCGGCCCACAGGCTTAGAAAGGAGCAGCCCATCTGGTTCTGAGCATACACCCTTCGCTGTCCCACAGGTTTCAGTGGTCCCAAGCCTGGGCGTGCATTTCTAAATGAATTTTTGCACACGGGTCCCTATTAAACACACCTTTGTGGGTTCTTATTCCCCTTAAACTCCACACCTGGTGAAAGCACAAAGCGTGAAAACTCACACAGGCACTGCACACCGACCCTCCTTGCTGGAGCACGAGGAATATTTTCGTAGCCTGGCCCGCCCGGCCGGACGGCAGGACGGGAGTACAGCCTGTCCCGTCTGTGAGAGACTCGGTGCCATCTCTGGGTTGGCTCATTGTCACGTCATCGGTTGATCATTGCTACCCATGCATTGTTCCTGTATTTTGCAACGCCACCTGCCTGCCCGGCACCTGATGGCGTCCCCATCTTGTGTTAGATTTTAAACATGACGTTCCAGGCCTGGAGTCCATTTGGAGAAGAAGTCATCGTTGCTGCTAAGAAGAGATTCACTGGCAGGACCCGAGTGCGCCCCAGAGCCTGTTTCCTGTTCTCGCGCGTCAGTCATTCATCAGTGTCCCTGATGTGACCTAAATACTAGTGACTGGGATGTCAGCCGTCGTCTTCATGGAGAATGTTTCCCCCTTTTTGCCCATCAAACCTCTGGGATTTCAGAATTATTTCTCTTTTGTTATCAAGATACAGGTCAGACTAGTTAAGTCTGGCATTCAAAACTAAAACTGCAACGTTTCCACTTCATCGCCGAGCTGGTGAAAGAAAAGGTGGAATGAGTCCTCGAGAACAGGTAATCCATTGGCCTTATCTGATTAGGACCCCATCTGTAGCAGTTAAGTAATTTATGTCATGTTTGCCTGGAACAAATGTCAGAAGAAAACAACATGGGATCCCTGCCAGCGATGGGGGAGAAAGAAGTTGAGAAGGTTTGGACAAGTTCAGTGACTTGTCAGGGGGAGGGGTGCCTTGAGAATGGAATGAAAGATTTCTTAATTCAACGCTCTTTTCTCCATCACCTGTTTCCCCACCATAAAGGGAGTGAATTTGAAAGCAGATGCATGTAACCCCCAGTCTGAAGCAGGGAAAGTGAGCGCCCCAGGAGGGCCTGCTGCCCGGGCGACTGCTGCCCGCACCTGCACAAAGAACATTCCAGCCTACAGGTGCCCCTCACAGAAGTAGCTCCGGGGGCCGAACAGTGTTAACACACAGAACTGTGCTGACCTGGGTGGGTGGGTCTCAAGAAAAGTGACAAGTATATTAAAGGGAAGGGTTGAACAAATATTGGATCCTGGTTTTGACTTGATGAAATGTATAGTTCCCACACCAAGATTCTCTGACAAAGAAACCGTCTTTGCATTTCCTGAAGCCATGTGTCATGGTTGGTGGGTCTCCTGCATCCACAGCGGTCGGTGGGCCATCCTGAGCGCTGCCTCTGGGGGTTGCATTCTGTGCTTTTACCCTCGTCGCCTCTGAGCAACTCCCGGGCCTCTCTGCGTGGCCCACGTCTCCTCCATTCCCGCTCTCGACGACGCTCGCTCACTGCAGAGGATTCTGGGTACAGTGCTTGGCGATTCAACATCGTCTCTGTGACCCCAGTCACATTCCCTTTGACAGCGTCATCTTCTCAACTTCTGCCTATTTCAAAAATGTTTTCCGTGACTGAAATTCGGATATCTGCCCAAGCAGTGCTTGTGTTGAAGTTCCCGACTTTAATACATATCTTCCAACAGGAGTAGAAGAATTAAAGCATTCACTTTCTCATGAGCTGATTTCATCAGCAAGGGAAACTGCAAACATTATTGTGTAACTAGCAGTTAATAAAGATATGTAATGTTGATTTCAAGTGATAATTTATACTGAAGTTGTAAAAAACTAAGCCTATTAAAATGTTTTGTCTCCTTTTTAATTTGGCTTATTTCTTTTCAGATGTGAAGAGAACCGTGGACTAGCTCCTTGGGCTAGGCTAGTCCTCCATCCTGGATGAAATGCGATCACTAGTTAGTCCTCTGCTTGAGTGCGGGGGTTTCAGTATTGGTGGCTATTTTGTTTTGACCATCAAAATAAGCTGAAAAAGCAGAAAAGTAATCATTTGGTTCAGAATAGATGACCTGAAATGTTGCTAGCAGGCCACTGCCATAGCAAAAATAGTAAGTCCCTTTGTGCCATGATACCTCTGAGACTTGAGAGATGCTAGGGTTCGTTTTCTGCAGGGCCTTACAGCAAACTTACAACAGAGTCTTGGACTGCTAGAGCGAACCACACTGACGGGCAGAAGAGTCTTCCAGTTCTCTTAGCTCAACCCACAGCACGTAGGTCAAAAATGTCCTCTCCGACTTCCAGGAATAAGAAGCTGGCGATCTTAAATAATAAAGATGGCTTGTCCTTCCTGGCCATTAAGTCCTTTCTTGGATTCTTTATCTGTGTGCACAGACTTGAATGGGGAGGAAGGAAAAGGCCGATTATAAAGGGTCTTTCCAAGATGGTGGGAGAGAGAAGTTTAAACTCACTCTCACGGCAAACTGCCCGTAATCACAACCTGTCTCAGTGAAGCAGGAGAAAACAAAAGTGTGACTGAACAGAGCGTCAGGAGATTTGAGAGAAGAGGATTAAGAATTTGACAAGTAGCCAAGTGGATTTATATAATTGGAAAGGTGGTTAGCAGATGAGAATTTCAAAGGACCTTAGATAAGTGTTTGATTTTATTCTGTGGGTAGCAGATACCCAGTAGTAGGTAGCAGAAATGCCAAAATAAATCTGTGTTAAAGTACAGATTATAGGCTTTGCCCCCTAATAGTAACTCTTCAAAGCATCTGGAATAGAATTCGAAAATGGTGTGATTAGGGACTCACCATCTGCTCCCTGAAGGATAGTGATAAGATTGATTTATGAAGTGAAAATTGCTCTTGCGTCCTTAATTCTTGGCTTCCTAATTATGTTTCTCAAGGGGTCAGTTTTATTGACATTTTCAAATAACCTTGGAATTTCTATATTTTTTTCTGTTTGTTTAAAGTTAAAAAGATTTTAGAACACTTTATTAGCTTTAACTTACATCCTTTTTCTACGTCTGTATTTCCCTAAGTTCTTAATTAAAAGTAGCACTGGGTTCCATTGTTTTTAGCCTTTTTTTCCCCCTTAGGAAAAGTGTGGCAGGAATGAAGGTGAGCAGAGGTGGGCAGGGAGAGAGGAGCGGGAGGCCGTTCTCCGTTGTTCCTCTGGCCCAGCATTCATTCCCAGTCCTTGGGGGCGAACCCAACCACTGCCCCATGAGGGCAGACTTTTTCTAGTAAAGACTCATAAGTTACGTATATTCTCCTGATCACACGTCTTTCTAACTGTACCCTAGCGATTTGGGTAAGAAATTACCTCCTTTTTATTACTTTCTAGATTGTAATTTGCCTTATTTTTCTCTTTTGATCCAAGAAAGATGAATTTCCCAGTAGTTCAGGTTTAACATTTTAACATTTTAATATTTGCTCAGAGTTGGCTGTGACCAGAGAGTGTGACCTAGGGACACCTACTGTTTTTTCCCTACTCACCCACCCGGCCTCTGGCTCCTCTCAGATTCTCCAGAACATCGACTTCCTCACACTGAGGTTCATTTTGTGGCTAAGCGCAGGGTTGATTTTTGAAAGGATTTCATCAAACAGTTGATGCTTCAATGTTTTTGAGTTGTAGGGTAGAAAGTGTGACTGTGTATGTGTGTGTGTTATGATTGTATGTACATGTGTGTGTGAATGTGTATGAGTGTGTGTGTATGAGTGTGAATGTATGAGTGTGTTATGTGTGAGTATGTATATGAGTGTATGTGAATGTGTGTATAAGTGTATGTGAGTGTGCGCGAGTGTGATGTGGATCCCCCTACCCCATCCTGGGCCTTGAAGGCCGGCGGTGGATCCCGCAGGCTCTCGTTCTGGCTCCAGCACTGGCTTCACACCGTCATTACCGAGAGTGCTCAGATTTTATTGCATCAGTGCTTCTCACTTGGTTGTCTTGTCATCAGTCTCTGGCACTTGAGTGCTTGCCTCTGCTCAGTTCAAGAGCTGTCTCTCTGGGACAGGCTTCCTGAGCCCTCGTTCTGCTGAATCCAGGGTCACCGCCCCGCTCGTTGGTCCCGGTGCCACCTCGGTGCTGTCTTCCTCCACATAATGCCGATATCCGGTAAAACAAGCCCACTTGCCTTCGCTTCTCTGGACCCTGTGCATTTCCGTGTGCATGTTAGAATTAACTCATCATGTTACATTAAAAATAAATAAAAAATAAACAAAAAAATCTTTCGGAATCTTTTTACTGGGACTGCATGGAATAGACATCCTTACAAATATTGAGTCTTTGATAGCATTTGAAGATTTCATTAAAAAAGAAAACATGTCAAGCCTACGTGAAATCAGAGGAAATAGTTTGAACCCTCATATCCATCTCCAGGATTAACTAAAAGTAAGTAACTTTTGCTATCTTGGTTTTATTTTTCCTTTGCCAAAATATTTTAAAGTATTCGGCTATCATTTGCCTCCTAAATACTCAGTATTTATCTCAATAACATTCCTTTTCATAATCTTAATGCTGTCATTATGTCTAACAATGAACAATTCTTTAAAATTCATTTGCTGTGTTTGCTAGCATATTCAAATGTGCTTTAATACTGGCTGCATTCAGCAACCTTGCTAAAGTCATGAAACTCTGAGAAGTTACTGCATTTGAAGACACCTAATATGCCATCAGTTATAAGGTACACTGTTTATAGACTGCTGTTCTTAAGAAGGTGCTGTGGTCTGAATGCTCGCCCTCCCTCCCCCAAAACCCTCAGATGTTGAACTTTAACCTCCAAGGATGCTGGTATCAGGAGGAAGGGATTCAGAAATAGCACTGGTGCTCTTATGGAAGAGACCCTCAGGGCTCCCTTGCCCTCCACCTCGTGAGGGCACAGAAGGTGCCAGCTCTGACCTAGAACACGAGTCCTAGCCAGAACCAGGCTGGCGCGTGGTGGCAGCAGCGTGTGAGAAATGTTCACTGCTCTACGCCTGCCCGTCTGTGTTCTTTAGTAATAGCTGCTGAGCTGAGACAGAGGCTTCCGACTCAAGTATGACTCATCTGTTGTGAGAGGGCCCAGTAGAGAGATGACAAATATTTCCGTATCTCTTAAAATTGATAAAGCATGACATCCGTGGAGTCTTCTGGATTTCTTTTGGACAATCTTATCATTTGCGAACAATGAGTTTTGCTTCTTGATGTGAATTCAGTTGGGACACATTCTTTCTGGATTTAGTTTGTCAGTGTTTAGGGCCTTTGCAGCTATTTCCTAAGTGAGACTGACCTGTAGCGTCCTCCGTTTTTGTGATGCCTTCGTGGGCTTTCAGTGCCAACGTGCCATGGATCCCTCGAGTTGGGGGTATCCTCTTTAATGTTAATGTTTCAATCTCAACATAAGATTTCAGTAATGCTGGGACGATCTCCTCACATGTTCAGTAGAACTTGCCAGAATCAACTCATGTCAGGTTTCTAGTCACTGGTTCTGCTTCTTGAGTCGCTGTAAGACTGACCTTCACTGCGTGGATGTGACTTTGCACATGTTCCCTGAATTACAGTCCTGCTTAGTATTAGGACGGGGGACAGTTAGGAGGCTTGCCGAATCTGGGCCGGAGTGAAAACCTGAACTGAGACTGGCACTGGAAGTGGAAGAGGATTCTGGGTCCTAATTATAGGTAGGGGAGCATGCCAGCTGGAATCCTAGCAGCAGCATTGGAGGAAGGGGGCCGTGCGAGGTTGAGAAAGACAAACTAAGAGTGAAAGCGGGTCTGGGTGAAGCCGCTGAGGACTGTCACCCAGAGTATCTGACTCCTTGCATATTTATTGTCATTACACAAAGCTCTTGGAAAGAATACAAATGTAAATCACGTATTATCACAACCGTGGTTTTCATAGCCCAGAGGTCACACCCAAAAAGGTTTTAGCTTAATTGCTTGACCTTTAACTTCTTCCTGAATCTCAGCAGGAAACAGACCCCTCCAGCCAAGGTTTTCTTCACTGGTGGGCACCTGGCATTCCAGGCGCCAGGTCATTTTTTCCCTGCTGAGGCATCTAAACTAAGCTTTTCCCTAATTGTTCCCCACAGATGAGAAATCACAAGGATTGAAAAGGAAGGGGCCTGATTGGATGAAAATAACAATTAGCTGTGCATTTGATTGAGGATAAACAGAGTATGAAATCCTGTCACGTGTTCAGTGTTTAACATTTTTTAATAATAAAAATAATTTTTAAATTTGTCTTACTGAGGAATAGTTGACATAAAACTAAGATTTAAAGTATTTATCATGAAGATTTCACATATGTGTGTGTGCTTTGTGAAAGAATTCCTATCTAGGTAAGAACATATTCATCACCTCTGATTTGGGGGTTTTGGTTTCTTGTTCCTTTTGTGTGTTTGTGAAAACGTTTTAAGTTTTGCTCTCGGCAAATTGCGATTATACATTTGTGTTATCAGCTGTCATTGCTGTATTTTAATTAGATCTCAGAACTTACTAGCATTTTTCTTAAGGAAAGGTGTAGCAGGAATGAAGGCAGGCAGGAAGAGAGAGAGGGAAGAAGCACCCCATTTTATTTTCATGTAGTTGTTCACACTGGTTGTTTCCAACCAGACCTGGGACTCAAACCCAGGGCTCAGTGGACTGACTGCTCCTTTGGAGGCAACTGACCCAACCACTGCTCCACGAGGGCGCACCAGTCCTTACTCATCTTATAATGTTTGTACCCCTTTACCAACTTCTATTTCCCCCACACCCGCAGAAACCAATTTTTTACTGTTTCTCTAAATGACTTTTTTTTTAGCTTTCACATGTTCAATAATCATTGTAGTATTTCTCTTTCTCTTCCTGGCACCTAATGCCCTCAAGGTTCATCCATGTTGTCCTGAACGGTAGGCTTTCCTTTGTTCTGATGGCTGAGTAATTCTATCCCAGTTTCATGTAGTGTTTTTTTAAATCATAAATGGGTGCTGAATCTTGTCAAATGCTTTCTCTGTGTCTGTTGATAATGATCACGTGATTTTTCTCCTTGCTTTTGTTGTATTCCATGAATAGATTTACTTACATTGAACCATCCCCGAAGCCCCAGGGTACATCCCACTTGATCATAATGGACGATCCTTTGATGTATTGTTGGGTTCAGCTTGCTAATATTTTGTTGACGATTTTTACATCTATATTCATCAGAGATATTGGTCTGTAACTGTATTTCCTTGTCTGCTTTTGGGGTCATCGTAATGTTGGCCCCTACAGTGTTTGAATTGTTCCCTGTTCTTTAATTTTTTGAACAAGTTTGAGAAAAATAGGTATTAAGTCTTCTCTGAAGCTTTGACAGAACTCACTAGAGTAAAGCCATCTGGTCCTGGGCTTTTATTTTTGAGGAGACGACTTTTGACTAGTCTTAAAATTTCCTTTCTTTTGATATTCCTGTTCAGATTTTCCATTCTTCCAGATCCAATCTTCGTAGGCTGCATGATTCTAAAAATCTGTCCATGTCTTCAAATTTGTCCGGTGTGTTGGCCTCTAAGCGGTTTCACAGTATTTTCTTAATATGGTTTGTATTCTGAGATATCATTATAATGCATCCCCTTCTATTTCTGATTCTAGTTATTGGAGTTTTCTTTTTTCCCTCAGTAACCTGGTTAAAGGTTTGTCAATTTCATATAATTTTTCAAAGAATAAGCTTTTAGTTTCATTGATAGTCTGAATTTCTTTTTGATTTCAGTTTCATTTATATCTGCTCAAATTTTTATTTCCTTCTTTTACCGACTTTTGACTTTAGTCATTTTTCTAGTTGCATTAGGTGTAGGATTACGATTGTTCTTTGGTGAATTTTCTTGTTTCTAGAGGTAGCCTTTCTAGAGGCAAACTTCCCCCTTTAGTACTGTTTTTGCTGCATCCCATAGGTTCTGGTAGCTTGTGTCTTTATTCGCATTTGTTTCCAAGTACTTTTTAAATTTCTCTTTTGAGTTCCTCATTGACCCCAAAGACATTCAGAAGTATGTTTAAGCTCCACGTATTTTGAAATTTTTCAGGTGTGTGTGTGTGTATGTGTATGGTTGATTGCTAATTTTAAGTCATTGTGATCAGAAAAGATGCTTGGCATGATTTCAGTCTTTGTAAATTTATTGATCTACGTTCTGTTTCCCAACATACAATCTGTCCTTGGGAATGTTTCATGAACACTGGAGAAAAATGTGAATTCTGCAGTTGTTTAGTAAATGTCTATTAAGTGTTTGGTACATGTCTAATAAGCTCATTTGTTTTAATTTGTCATTTAAGGCTATTTTTTCCCTGTTAATTTTCTGCCTGGTTGATCTGTCCATTGTTTAAGTGGGGTGTTAATGTCTCCTACTATTATGCATCACTGTCAGTGTCTCTTTAGTTAATAATTGCTCTGTGTACTTTGATGCTCCTTCACTTGGTGCACACAAATATCATTGTTTTCTTGCTGAATTGACCCCTTAATCACTATGCAATGTCCATTCCTGTTTCTTGTTATCTTCTGTAGTTGGAAGTTTATTTCAGCTGATAGAAGGTTGGCTGTCCTTGCTTTTCTAAGGTTATCATTTTTAGAATTCTGCCAACCTTTGCCTTTGGTCCTGTGTTTGCCATTCAAAATTTGATGAGTTTCTTGCATGCAATCAGAAGTTGGAAACTGTTTTTAATCCATTTGGCCACTCCTGCCTTTTGATTGGTGCATTTAGACTATGAACATTCGCAGTGGTTACTGGTCTGTATTTACTGCCATTTTGTTCACTGTTTCCTGGGGCTGCAGTAGACTACACCTTTATCCTCATTTGCTTCTCAGGTGATTTGAAAGCATCTATGTTGTTTGGTTTTGCTTTTCATGACCTTTTATTTTTCCATGGATTTATGTGTTGAGGTTACTGGTTTACGTAAAATTTTCTATGCTTATGCCTTGTTTTAACTTGGAAGCAAGTTTATCTTGAGTTCATTCTAACAGCTCTCCATTTTACTCTCCTCCTCCCCATATTTAGTTTATTCTCTGTCTTGCTCCTTCTAGGGGGGATTTTTCATTTTCTAGAACTTCCTTAGGCTGGTTTCTTATAAGGTGGTGAACTCCTTTAGCTTTTGTCTGTAAATCTCTTCACTCCATCAGTTCTAAGTGTTAATACAGTGGGATAGAGTGTCCTTAGTTGGAAATCCTTTTCTTTCAACACTGACTATATTATGGCATTCCCTTCAGGCCTATAAAGTTGCAGCTGAGAAATTCACTGACAGTCTTATGAGGGTTCCTTTGTATATAACTCGTTTTTCTCTAGATGTTTTTAAGATTCTCTAGGTGCGCCCTGGGGCTTAGTGGTTAAGCCCGCGGCCTGCAGCCGGTATAGTCCACATACATCCCAAGGACCCGGGTTGCCAGCTCGGGACCAGGAGGAACAACCAAGATGAAAAACTAAATAAGATAAATTACTAGTTAAAAACAAAAAACAAAAAAGGAAGTAAGATTCTTTATTTTGTATTTTTGTCATTTTAATGACAACATGTCTTGGTGTATGTCTGTTTGGAACTCTCTGGGTTGCCTGAGTCTGCAGGTCTGTTTCTTTGCTGAGGTTAGAGAAATTCTCCACTATTATTTCCTCAAATAGTTTCTGCCCCCTTTGCGCTCTTCTCCTTCTGGGACCCCTATGATGCAATTGTTCCTCATTTCTTTTCACTCACTTTTCTCATTGCTCTCTGTCTGGGTGGTCCCCACTGCCCTGTCTTCTAGCTCGCTGACTTGATTGGAGCTTCTTCCAGCCTGCTGCTGAGCCCCCATTCTGTTCTTTAGCTCCATGAATTCTGTTTGCAACTGCCTCATGTTTTCTCTTCCTTGTAGTTCTCTTTTTGTTTCTTGGTTGTTTTCCTGATATTGTGAGAATCTTTAATCACTTGCTTTAACATCTTCATCAGGTAATTTACCTAATTCTGTTGCATTCAGATTTTCCCATGGTTTTGTTTAGAGCCATCATTTCACATATCCTTCTCTTAGTTGTTTGGCATTCCGTGTTTATTTCTGTGGAGTAGGAGTCCCTCATGTAAAGGCCTTATGATAGGGTCCCGAGCCGCATCGTCTAGACAGGGTGTTGCCCTGGAACGCTGCGTTTCCTTTAGTTGTGTGACCTCAGCACTTGTCGCAACTGTGACGCTCTAGAGCCAGCCCTGTGTGGAGGCCCAAGTGTACCGCTGACGGGGTTGGAGTTGAGCTAGAGAATGCAGAGGTTTCCCCCAGTCCCAGGCATGAACAAGGCACAAGGAAGAGAACCAGTGGTTGTGGGCCGAGGCCACAGCAGTGTTGGGAGCTGCTCCTAGCAAAGCCCAAGCCCATGAAAATCTCTCCACCCCCTGGAGGAGCAGAGTGTCCACCGGGGGCACCAATGAGCCCTGAGGCCTGGAGTGAGAAGTATATAAATAAAGCACCAGGTGGATAGCAGATAGCAAAGCTATTTAGCAGAAATCCAGGCAGAAACTGCTGTTTCAATGGCGCCCCTTCAGTGATCGTTCCCGAGAGTGGAAGGCCCCCTCCTGGGACCCACGCGCTTGCCGCACGGTTGCACACCTGGCTGTCTCTGGTCGCCCGTGGAAAGGTAACAGTGAGCCCAGCGTCTGGTGCAGGTGTGCTGATGAGGGAAGGGGCTGGCATTTCAGCCTGGGGCCTCCCTGCAGTGCCAGCACCACATCGGGCAGTGTCGGTTCGCAAGGAGGCAACCCCACTTTCCACTCCATGCCAAGGTTTTTGGCCCAGCCAGTTCCTCGGCATTGAGGGCACCAGGCCCTTCAGCTCCAGGGAGTGTCCCCCCATCACTGGTCTCTCCCGAGGGGCCCTAGAATCTCTGAACAGGGTGGCGCAACACTGAGACAGATGGGCCTCTCCTACCATTTATGAACATGTGTGTCCTTTGTCTTTGTGGAGACGCTGGTCCCCGTTCCTTTGCAAAGGTCATAGCTGCTAAATGGATATTGCGCTGTGTCTGTGGGGAGGCTCAAGATCGTAACAGTCGCCATCCTGGAACCTCTAGGTACCTACAGTTTATCCTTTGTTGAAGTCTTTCAACCACTCTTTTGGTTGGAGAATTTAGTCTATTTACATTTAAAGTAATTATTGATAGAGAGTAAACTTACTGCCATTTCAGTTTTTTTTCTGGCAGTTTTGCACCTTCTTCCTGTTCTGGTTCTCTTTTCAGATTTGATGAATTTCTCTAGAGCTGATACTTGCATTCCTTTATCTTCTGTGTATCAACTATAGGTGTTTGCTTTGTGGTTAAATGAGGCTTATATAAACAGGTCTATGTTAAGCTGATGATTTAAGTTCAGATGCATCCTGAAGCCCTTCATTTTCACGGACCATCCACACTCGTTTTTGATGTCAGTTTATATCTTTTCATCTGTGTGTCCTTTTTTACTAACTTTGTCTTTTAACCTTTAAACATTCTGGAATTGTGATTTACCCACTATTACCTTAGAGCCTTCAGAATTTAACAATGTATTTTACCTGTGAGCAGTGCATCATGATTTTTTGTTGTTGCTTAGTGTCCCTTTGTTTCTGCTTGAAGCCCCTCTAATGTTTCTTGGAAGGCTCATCTAGTTGAGAACTTGAACTTTTGCTCTATGGAACTCGTGTTCGTTTCTGAAGAACAACTTCACAGGTGTTCTTGGCTGGCAGATCTTTCCTCTTCTCTTTGACTCTGCCCCCCGCGCGGCCTGCAAACATAAACTGCAGTGAGCCAGTGGGAGAATGCGGAGAGCTCACCAGGGAGGAGCCCCGAGACTTGTGCAGCTTTGAAAATACGCAAGTGCCTCTCAGGGACACCCTGGAGACCTCGTCCTGTGTGTTCTGACCCCGCGCATCGCCACACCTGGTCCTCTCCCCGCTGTGTCTGTAGGTTTCGTGGGCCTGGCCGCAGCGGCTTTCAGAGCTTAGCGCCCGGGGCCCATCCTTCAGGCGCAAGTCTTAAAGGCTGGGGCAAGAGGGCTGGATCCAAACCCTTCCTTCCTCAGGGTGGCGTTTTTTAGCAAGAGTGTGTCTCTGTCTTTCTTCGCATTCAATGTGGGCGTTTTCTCATTAGCCCCGTCTCTGAATTTCTTTCAGGGGGAACTGCCATGTGTGCAGCTGTAGATTTGGTGTCTGTTGAAACAGGCGGGTTTAGGAAACTGCTGTGTCACTATCTTAGACCAGAACTGTTTAAAAAAAAAAAAGTTTCATCTGGTATTCGGCATAAACTCTAAATCCTAGATGTGTATATGACAAAAGTCTTTTAAGCTCGGCGATCTCATTCATTCAGGCACTGACCGTCCTGGGAGTCAGTACTATCCAGCTTTACGATCAACTAGATGAAAAGGATCTTGAGCTGAAGTTTGGGGTAAACTAAAAATCAAAGGTTCTAGTAGGCTTAGTGTTTCCAAACTCTGGAACCAGAAGTTGAATTCCGTGATTGTTCCTATACTCCAAGGCCAAGATAAAAGGTGATTTAAGAATTGGAATGTTTACAAAAATAGCTTGTTCTGTGTTTGGAAACTTCTTGGCTATTAAACATCTTCTTGTGTTTTCTACTTTAAGGCAACTGATAATAAAATGTCACTTTATAAAGCACATTTTCCATCAATGTTAAGTGATGAGCTTTTAGGAGTGTTCAACACATAATAAAGGGGCACAAACAGTTGTATTAAGAACTTTAAAATGACATTTAACATGTTTAAATTTTTCAGACATAATTTCTCATACCAAATGCAAATAAAAACCAAATCCTACATTAATGTATTTAATATTATAAAAAGATGAAAATGTAATAGGCTCTGTCTGCCCTGAATTCAAATTTCAGGACTGAGCTGTAAGGAAGAGCGTGAATGATGAAAGTTAAAGCTTCCACATCTCTGCACTGCTGTGCTGTTTGCTCACCGGGAAGTAAACACCGCTCCCCGCTGCTTCCTGCAGCTCCCCCTTCTCCCCGCCTCTCCCTCTGAGCAGAGGCCTGACCCCCACGTGTGGCTGTCGGTGTCACCACGGTGGAAAGGCTGAGAGCATCAAGAAAGGTATCGTGACCCTCCATGCTGTAAACTGACTCTTCCATGGGACAGTCAAACTCGGGGGCAAAGAGGAACTCCAGACTCTGAATTTTAGGGATGACGATGTAACTGGCAGGTTTGGGGAAATGTGACAAGAGATGAAAAGGTAATAAGGGTGACTATCTTCAATTTCTTCTGCCTTTTATTTACAGCTGTTAGTCGTTTGCTCTGTTACACATATATTCTGTTTTTACTTCTTTAAAATGACTTTTCACATGAAGGGAGAGACAACACGAAGCTTTAGCTAAACATTTTTTTCAGAAAGGATATTTAAGGTTGACTGAGCTAGGAGAACCATTTTATTGATGGTCTAGCTTTAAAACTATTTCAAATGCGTGATTACATACCCAGTGTTTGTAGTTTTCAGGTGACGGTTATTTTAAAAACATTTACTTCAATCTCACAAAACTCTGATGTGAATCTGTGTACATCATTACCATGTCATAGTTAAAAAGAAACGCTGAGTGACTTGCTTAAAAACGACAGTCCCTTAGTAATGCACTGGCGCGCCCTCCCCAAGCAGACAAAGAACAGCTGCCGGGGAATGGTGTTTGTTCCATTACTCTGTAGATGAACAGCTGTTTCAGCAATGCTCTGTCTGTCAAGGTTCATGGAAAACAGAACAAGAAAATGAACCAAAATATTTACCCTCTCTCCCCACCTCATCCCATTAGCGAGTGCTTATTAGTTAGCTGGGTCTGATTCACTGTTGTTAGCCAGTCACCCATTCCTGTGTCTACTCAGTTCAGTAAGTGGGTAAGTCCCTTGTTACGCTGTTGCATAATTAAGCAATTAGAGGTTGCTAGATCTTACTGCAGACCTAACTTTGCATTCAGATGCTGTACTCCAGTTTTAGCTTTGCCCTTACCCCATTAGCTATATGTCCATCTTTAAAATGGTAAACGTCCGTTTAACACGCAACCCAGAAGTCCACTCCTAGCATATACCCGGAAGAATGGAAAACACGTCCACGCAAAGGTGCGTGCATGGATGATCACGGCAGCATTGTCCACCATGAAAAGGAGCTTAAACGTCCGTGGACTGAGGAAAGCATAAACAAACGTGGTATATCCATACAACAGAATGATATTTGGCCACGACGAGGAATGTCATACTGATACAAGCTAATTCTCCATGACCCGTGAAAACATGCAAAAAGAAAGAAGCCAGATACAAAACGTCACATACCGCATGATTCTGTTCATTTGCCCACAGCAGTCAAATCCACAGACAGTGGATCCATGTCTGCTGAGGAGGGAAGAAGCAGCTGCCATCGGGCCTGGGGTTCTTTCTGGGATGACGAAATGTTCTGAAATTAGTGGTAATGGCTACACAGCTGTAAGTGTCCCAAAAAAATCAACGAACAGTACATTTGAAAGGGTGGATTTTATGGTGTGTGTGTGTGAATTATATCTCAGTGATGCTGTGTTGTTTTACTCTGTTTTAAGTCAACAGGATTTGCTATTCCTCACTTGCCAGAAGTCAGTTAAAGTCCCTTTCCAGTGAGCAAGAAAGGCATCCAGTAATCCGCACTTAAACGACAGATCCTCAGACACTGACTTTAAGCAAAACCGCGCTAACGAAAGCAAGTACTTGAATATCGCTGTTCTGCAGGTACAGTGAAACCAGTAGATAAAGGATGTTATGCCAGGGTCTGCTGTACTTTACGTAGCTAAAGAGAATCTGAGAATCGTGATTCTGCATATGAAGTTAATACATGCAGCAGTTTAGACCAGACTTATTTCACACTCAGTCAGTCCTGGATTAGTTATTCTGTCCCTATCCGGGAAAAGCTGCAAGCATAGACAGCCGGAAAGAAGTGCTACAGGCTAGATTTCTTTTCAGAGGAATATTCTCTACAATCTGAAAGAAAAAGCAGGAACTGATCCGTGAATGACACAGGTTTACAGTGACAAGCTCTTCTGAGCTGAGAGCAGATGGACGCCCAGAACGAAGCAGACTCTCCCACATTCCAGTCCATTCTCCTCTCCATTCTAGTCCGACCCTCGGAGAAGCCATCAGTGCTCGTCCATGCCTGGGACTGTCACGGGTGACCAACGGCATTCTCTGGGGAGCAGCTTACTACCTGTCACCGGGGGGCCACACTGCAAAACAAACGGGCACACACGGAGTTTCTGTTCAGAGTCCATTCGCGCCCTCGCTCTTTAATGGCCACTCTGCCTTTGTGTTTTACAGGACAATATTCTGTCGCCTGTCATGTCTCTGGACACACATGCTACAACTTAAGAGGGAACACCCGGTTTCTGCACGATGGTCACATATGGAAACAGGAGACAGCAGTCAGCTTTCAAGGTCTTTGGCTAAAGTTTCACGGATGAATTGCAAGGTGCGTTGGTACAAAAAAGCATCCTTTTTCTTTGGCTTACAAATGTTCAAATGGTTAACATCCACGGGAATTAGATCTCCAATGCCTAAATCTGAAGAAAACAAGAATGTCACTAAAACCTGTTAAAAATGCAAGTCTCCCCTGTTAATACTGAAAGACATCAGCTGGGCAGCTGTAAATGTTGATTCGGCTGTGATACGTGACTCTTAAAAGACAAAGGAACAAAATCTGGCTGCAGCTACATTACATTTGACTAATTGTGGAAGACTGGACTCAGTAGGTATCATTATAGTTTTATATTTCTCAGATTCTTCAGGTGAGTTCTGACCTACTTCATTTGCACTGGACAGTCCCACCCACATTCCCTTCAGAAGTTTTACACACTCACAGGTCATTTCTACATTATTTCATGCTTCCTCATGGGCACCCTGCCCTGATGAAAGTGGGAAGGTCTCGGACAGGACCCATTCTAGACCCAAACCCCACGTCGTTCTTTCGGGGGAGGCTGATTTCGTGCTTGAGAGAGAAGGCTGCTTTAAGGAGACTCCATTTCACCTGCTCTCCAGCCTAACAAGGCCCACGTGGACAGCACACGTGGCCTGGTGAGGCCACTGCGTGAGAGTGCAGGGGTCGCTACAAAGGAAGACAAGCCTCCTGACACACACGGGCGGGCAGCACGCAGCAAGGACATGACTCTTGCGAAAGTGCAGCAGCTGTTCCAGTTCCTTGGGTTCCCTAACTCCCCTCAGCGGCTCCTCGCCCCACAGCAACTTCCTGTGAGGTGAAGTCTTTCACTTTCCTTAGATGACACAGCATGAAGAGAGGACAGAACTTGTTACGCAGATGGAAGAAGCAAGCTCTGAGAGTTAGCAGGCCAGCACCCAGCTGCCTCAGAGGTGATCAGAGACACAGGCCAGGGAGGGCCGCATGGCAGGGAGCGATGCCTGGGCGGTCTGAGGGGGCGCTGAAGGGAATCAAGGTTTGGCCTGTACTGCACGTCCCTCCATGACCCCAGCAGTCTGGCCCTCTCCCTCCACCCGAGAGATGGAGCGGTGCACGGTTCACCCCGTGCTGTTGGTCAGAGCAGTCTCCAGCTACTCTGATTTTTAAAGGGTCCTACATGCAGCTTTCCACGTGGTAAATGAGAGAAGAACTTAGTATTCTTATCTTAATGCACTGAAATTCACTGATAGTGGCTCAGTTTTAGATTAGCCAGTTAACCTTTGCCATCTAACCAGTTAAACGGGACAAGGCCAGGGGTATATGATGGAAGAGAAATTTTAATCTATGACTAAAAAGAATAATCTAATCGAATCTAGATCTTCTTAAATTATCTCAAGTTCAGAAACCGAGCATCGAAACTGGCGAAACAAGGAAATGCGCGGTCCGCCGGCTGCACCTCGGGGCGAGTCGGGGCGAGTACCTGCAGACTCCACGGGCACCACGTGCAGTTTAATCATGCTGCCAATGCAGGTGGGCAGCGTCTCCACGAAGTTCAGCACCCGGAAGTTTTTGCCTTTCGCAAACTCCAGAAAGTCATCCTGTAGTGTCTTAAGTGCAGGAGAGTCTGAAAGACAGAACAGAGAACGGCCTGCTGTCGACCTACCTCGGGGCAGCGTACGTTAACCTTCCAAGTTTAGAGAAGAAATGACATTTCCGACCAGTACCTTCCTAAGAAGCAAGGAAGATGAGAGTAAAAGCTAAAAAACAACCATGACGCCAGCGGAGTCCAACGCCGCAGGCTGACAGGAGACAGAACTGTGTACCCCACCTCCCCTCAGGGCTCCCAGCCTCACAGGAAAGGGCACCCCCAAAGCACAGGCCCGAGCAACCTGACACCTGAGGGACAAGCGGGCATGGAGACAGCAGAAGAGACAGGACTCGGTTTAGTCTCTACTTCGTGCCGTCAGAAGGATTTGAAAAGCGAATGGGTTAGAAAAAGAGTGAACTTGTAGGAAATGATATTTGACGGAAAAAAGAAAAGATTCAGCGAAGTTTCAGACTAGTACGTAATTCTCCATTGAGCGGAACAGAGACAATGTGGGCACAGAGACAACAGATGCGAGGGCTCAAGCCAGGGGTCCAAGCTCTCATTAACAGGTGCCCAGAGAGAATGTTACTACTCAAAACGAACAGTGCTTTCTAATTAAACTGAGAGTCGTAAGAGGTCATGTACATGATGTCATGTACATGAGGTCATGATGATTTTCCAAATTAATGGGGGAAAGCTTTTCACTGGCGATCTAGAATAACACTTAAAGCAAAACATTTTTCATATGGTATTAAAATCACTGCTACAGCTGAGGAAATAATGGCATAAGAGTAAAAAGGGGAGGGGCCAATGGAAAATCAATAGCAAACCAAAAAGCTCCATACTAGTCTAAATACATGCATGCACGATGAAATAGGACGATACGTTCAAGTTAAACTTCTGTCCTCGCTTTCCTGTAAAAGCAGCGTTGCTACAGCCCTACTCCCTTCTCGCCAGCGCAGCACTTACCCTTGCTAAGTTCTTTGACTTCCAGAGAGGGAAAGAGGAGATAGCGGACGTTGACAGAGTACTCGGCCAAGTGTGATCCATGGTGGGGGACGCTATAGAAGATCATTCCTCTGGTGTTGTTTGTAATAGCACTCATTTCGGGATTCTTGGCTGCTTCCACCAACATCTTTTTGACAAGAAGACCTAGCCACAGAAAAGAAAGTGCGTCAGCTGTTTTCCTGACTTCCACTGTTGTAAAAAATGAAACATGTAAGCGGTGGTTCTCTGCAGTGCAAGTCAACCACTAACACGAGATAATACCCCGGTCTCTAGACTCTAGAAGACTAAACAGGCTGCAGCTCTAGAAGCTCATTTGCAGGGTTTCTTATGTCCCTCGAATAAGCAGCAGGCAGATGCTCCTCCGTGACACTGCCTTAGGAAAGTGCTAGTATTCCTGAAAACAGTCCTCTGAAGCTTATCCACCATGGAGGACAAACAGCTCTGGAAAAACCTACCTAAGAAAGTAGCTGGGCTCCATCCCACAGTGACAGACAAGGGTCACACAGATGGTGACAGGATTTTGGAAGCACAGGGCCCAGCCTCCTCAGCAAGCGGCCTGGCCCGAACCAGCAGTCCTGACGTTCCAGCAGCTAAAATGAGGCCGGGGCACTGCCAAAGAGCCTCTGGAGAACTGCACTGGGAGGGCCGGGATGTCACCTAGCCAGCAAGCCCTAGGACCCTCGGGGTGACACTCCTCCACAAGGGGCTCCTGATGGCTGGGGAGCGGAAGAGGGGAGCCCCGTGAGCCAGCAGGGATGCGCAGGGGCACAGACATGTGGGGTGGACCTGAGCACGGCTGCTTCTGATGTTCGCTCTGCTCCCCGAGAATTACGCTTTCGTGTGCACAGCCCTTTCACATTTGTTGCCGGTTGGACTTCGAGAACATGGAGAGGGGGTAGTATAAACTCCTGGCTGCGCCCACACATCCAGCCACAGAAGCTGCTCACAATAAGTGAGCTGTCTGCAGGGACCAGCAAAGGGGCAGGTGGACACGCCCACTTTCTTGTAAGAGTGATATGAAGGGCTCTTCTGTGATAAGACTTTAAGGCATGATTGTCACCTGTTCTGTGAAGAGGTGAGGTGTCTGGAAACTGGCACAGGCATGTCCTGCGTCATTGAACGGGCACACCATCTTTGACAAGACAGACCCCTCAGAGGCCCGGTGCCGGCTGAAAAAGCCAGGAAACCAGAGCTCACAGCTAAGCAAGGCTGGCCTCGCCACCCACTCAAGTGACCAGAGGGGACGAAGCTGGACTGCAGAGGCCTGGCTGGGGACTCTGGGGGCCTCCAGCTGAAGGTGGAGGAAGAGTCTGGACCACTGCATCAGAAGATGCACCCCTGCTGCCACTGATAGGTTCGGGAAGCCATTCACCTGGTGCTCCTAGATCCAGGACAGCCACCTGCAGAGAGGCAGGACCGACCGGAAGACTGAGGGCTGGACAAGCTTTCTGTCCAACTGGACCCCTAAGCCCAACCATTCTGGTTCCTGGTGCTGCTTCCTGAGTGCTCCTGGCATCCTGTCCCACATCACAAGCATCAGGCTGGCCAAGATTCAGGGCTCCTGAGCGCGGATGCAGACTTCGGATCTTCTTACCTTGTTTCTCTGATCTAACTAGAGCTTGATATGCTTTAAGGCAACGCACCATGCCCTCCGGAATCCCAGGACTGTGAGGCTAACGGCCTGTCTCTCTGGGTGGCGCGTGCATTCTGCAGACACACGACTCCCGAGGGGCTTGAACGCCCCGCCGCATGCACCTCGATCCACTACAAAGTCAAATGAAACGGACTCACCTCCCATGCTGTGTGACACCCAGATCACTGGCCGATCCCCAACACCAGCAGCTTTGAGCTTCCTGAGAAGTTCATTGCTCCTGAATTCAATGGATTTTCTGAAGAAAATGGAAACAGCAGGCATGATAGGAGGCTCTTTATCCCCCCACCCCTGAAATTTTGTCCTCCAATTTTTTAAGGACGTTTGTTTATGGACAATTTTGGATTGACGAACACCCCTATTTTCTCTGCTCAGCTTTGGCAATTGCTCCCCTATTTCTAACTTAGCGACATGGGCAAACAGGAAGATAAGGCCACAGTGAAGGGCTTGTCTGGCCTCAGGTGGTGCTGAGCATTCACTGTGCGTCTGGTAGTTTCCACTGCTTCCACCATGAGGCCAAGTGTCCTCTCTGTACTCACTGCACCGCTAACAACCGTCATGAAGCCCACGGTATCGCCTTTGTGAGTTCGTCCTCACAAAGCCAGCTGTCAGTGCCATTTAGTTCTGCTTATATTTATACTGCAAACAGCAAGCTTTCAGCACTTTGATTCATTTAGAAGTGCTAGAAAGCGATTAGAATCTGAAGTTTCAAAGTATCTAGTTTTCTCACTGTGAACCTCAATAGTACCTAATCGGGGCACCCACCCGTCTGCCAGGCTGCCCCTTCGAAGGACAGGCTCGTTGGAGGCCCTGCGTCTTGCCCTCAGCACCTACATGGGCGTCACCGGACAGAACACCTGGGACGCTAACACTGATTACATCACAACGCAGGCCAGTTTTCTCAGCGTGTAGACCAAGCTGCCCCAGCCAACGCACGCCTTCCTGTCCAAGAACAAGCAGCAAGTCACACACACAACCAGCTCCGGTCCAGGGCCCTGAGCTGAGCTCAGCGCTCCTTCCTCAAGTCAGCAGGCGCGCAGAGCTTCCACGGGCCCCGGCCCCACCTTGCTCAGCGTCTCTTTCTCTGCTTCCTCGAGTCAGTTCGACTGTGCGCACAAAGGCCGAAAGAATCACTTTTGCTTCCGCAGTGAAGGAGACCTGGCTAAGAACCCACGGGCCTGACCATCAGAGGAGCTGCGAGTGAGCCACTAGCAGCCCACAGCTGGCACTGCCGATGCGCTTCCATCGTTTACCTGCTGCTGCTCCTTCCAGAAGGAAACTTAGGGTGTTTCTCAGAAAACCACCCTGCCCACCACGCCCCACCCCCAGCGCCCACTGCGACCTGACCCCAGGCCCCCGGCCCCTCCCACTCCAGGGTTTCCCTCCACTACCTTTCCGTGGGGCACCTTGCTCGCCAGTCGCTAAGGCTGGTGTCATACTCCACAGATACAATCCGGAGAGCAGGACAGTCTCTCGCTAACCACGTCTACGTGAAATAAAAGGTACAAGAGAACACACGTAAATTTCCACTGCCCCAACTGTTCCCTAATAATTAAATGCATAACTAAAGGCCTCTTATAATGCTGACTAAATATTGCACTGGAATGAAGTTGAAAGGTGATTAAAAAAGACAATTCCAGCATTTTGCCTTTGCCACTCTCTGGTCACAGGACGTTTATCAGTACGTACAGAGAAGGCAAATGCAGGCTTCACGAGGATCTTCTGTTTAATCTGCTACAACAAAAGCCAGGCCTGCTCTGGGGCCTAGATCACACTGTCTTCTGAAAGCATTTACTAGAAAGCTCTGATCTCAGGAGAGACGGTATCATCTGATGGGTGAAGATTTGACCTGAGAGCTTGATCACTGTCACAGTCTGTCTGTAGACACGTTTGCATCGTCATCTCCACGCTCCAGTGCCAAGAGAGAGAAAACACAAACGTGCTTCTGCTCAGCAAGCCTTTGTGAAGGAGAATAAGCAGCCGTGGGACAAAGCCCTGGAAACTACACATTCCTACAGCCCCATTTCTCACTGAGTTTTGGAGAAATTCCATTCAATGAACTCACCTCTTTAGGAGAAATAATGTCTGGAAGTCTGACATAGCATTACTTCAAGGTCTACGTTTCTAGTCGTGGAAATCATGGAACTAGCCAATAAATTTGTTCTTGTACTATGTCCGTAATGGAAGGAGACTGGCCTTACCCTATTAGTTTGTTTACTGGAATATTGGAGTGGTAGACTGTATCCTAACCGGAAGTTACACAGCACAGGTGGGCCCACCCAGCTGTCCACGCGCCACACTGCCGGTGTCCCTAAGGACCGGCAAACCACGTGGCAAGAGACAATCCCAGTAGGAAGAGTAAGCAAGCCCCCCAGGGACTCCCGGCTGGACGGCAGCCACCTACCTTGGGCCAGCACGTGGTGTACCTGGCGTTGTCCTCGGCAGCTTTTTCCAGGACGGCCTGCTCATTGTCCTGCTGGCGCCAGGTTTTGAAGGCTGCTCCCATAAGGCCATGAATAAAAAGGACATCTGCTTTAATGGGCTGACTAATAGGGAGAGAGTTTTAAAAAGAAGCAGAACACAGGCATTATTGCTCGGTAAGAACCTGCGCGGCACTGAGAGGATGATGCTTACTAGTGGCTTATGCGAGAAAATGCACTTGAGCTGGCGAGGCCCCGGGCACTGCAGAGTCCTGTGCGGAACCTGGCAGACGCACAGACGCGCGCTCACTGCCCGCTAGGGAAAGACACCTAGCCATGCGCACCAGCCAAAGTAATTGTAATGCGGTTAGGGGCCTGTGCAGTGACAGGCACCACTGTCACACTACCTACCAAAGAATCCCATGGGAATAGTCTACAGAGATTTTCAAAAATTTATCCAGGAAAATAAACAGTACCTGTTTGTTTTAAGTACCTGACAAAACTCCAAGAAATATGTAACATTTTCATTGTGGTGCAAATGGAACCACAACTGGCAATAGTGACCAAAATTAACCTTAAGAAAGAACAGGAACCAAAATGGACCACAATTTAGGATTTGACTCCAACGGCAAGAAAAACAAAATGAAAATAAACTGGACATCGAACTAAAAAACTACATAGCAAAGAAAACTCTCATTAACATTAAAAAGCAACCTACTGAATGAGAACAGATAGTGACAAATGTTCAATAAAGGTTAATATCCAAAATATATAATGAGATGCGCCCTGGTGGAGCAGCGGTTGGGTCAATCGCCTCCAAAGGACACAGGCCACGTGCCTCTGGGTTTGAGTCCCAGGTCTGGGAAACAACCAGTATCAACAGCAAAATGGAAATAAAGTGAAATGCTTCTTCCTCCTCTCTGCCTGCTTGCCTGCTCGCAGGCCCTCCTTTAAAAAAAAAAATTATACATACATATGTATGTATATGTATATATAAATGAACTCACAAAACTCAACAACCAAAAGACAATCTAATTTAAAAGTGGCATAGAATCTGCTAGAACTTGTCAAAAGACACACATATGGCTAAAATGCACATTAAGAGATGTTCATGTACCTATCACGGAAATGCAAATCAAACTATGAGATACCCCTTCACTGTCTAAATGGCTATTTTCAAAAAAACGAGCAATGAAAGCACTGAAAAAGAGATGAGAAAAGGGAGCCCTCCCTCCCTGGCGGTGGGAACGGACGCCAGGGCCGTGTGGTCATTACATAAACGGCGTGGAGCCTCCCCAGCCGTGGGGAACAGACAGCTGCCTGGGCGGGTAGGGTCGGCACGGTCTGTAGCATCCCGAGGACTGGGTTCACGTCCCCGCTGACGAGAGCAAACCAAGATGAACAACTAAATAAAATAAATAAAAAGTGCTGCTTCCTCCTCTCTCTTCCTGCCTGCCTCTACTTCCTTCACACCTGCCTATAACTTTCCTTAAAAAAAAATAATAGAAAACCACGTAACCCAGCGATCCCACTTCTGAGCATCTCTCCAAGGACTATGCAAACACTCATTCGCAAAGGTTTATGCAGCCCTGTGCTCACTGTGCCACTCACTGTTTATAATGCACAAGATAGGAAACGAAATGTGTCCCTAGAGGCATGAATGGATAAAGAATATGTGACCTACAGAGACAATGGAATATTAGTCATAAAAAAGATGAAATCATGCTAGTTGCAATAACGTGGATGGATACTGAGGGTTTTATGCTAAATGAAGTAAGTCATGGAGAAAGTCTAAGGCAGCATCATTACACTCAAACACGGGAAAAAAACTGAACAAACAAAAATAAATTGGTATGTACAGAGAACAGACTGGCAGTCACCGGAAGGAAGGGGTGGGTGAAATGGACAGAGGGATCAATTACACAGTGACAGATGGAAACTAGTGTTTTGGTGACAAGCACGGTCCAGCGTATAAAGACAACAAATTAAAATGCTTTACATCCGAAACTTCTACAGTGTTATGAACCCAGCTTCAATGAAAAGTGATCAGTGCGTTGCCCTCAGGGCAGGCTTTCATGCATGGAGACTCAGGCGCAGGTGGAAATCTACCTTTCATAATGTTCTAGCTCATTCTCATTTCTCCAGCCTCTACCATCCAAATCGGTCACGACTCAGTTCTGCATGAAAACTTACCGAACTGGCTGCCAGCAGGAAGACTAAACAATAGCATACTCAATTATGACATCATATTTTTATGATAGGAATATGAGTTACAATGTCCACGTGGGACATGGTGTAAAATGTGGCTGCGGGTGTGCCCTGGTGGAGCAGCGGCTGCTCAGTCACCTCTGAAGGAGCCCAAGCCACATACCCTGGGTTCAAGTCCCCAGTCTGGAGGAAAACAACCAATATGAACAGCTAAATAAAAATAAAACGCTTCTTCCTCTTCTCTGCCTGCCTACTACTCAACTGCATTCCTGCCTGCACCTTTCCTTTAAAAAAAAAAAAAAAAAAACACACAAAAACTGGCTGCATCCTTACCAAGGCTAAGTAAAACAGGCCTGGTGTAAAAAAGGCCTAATAGCTAGCCCCATATTGTCACAGCAGTCTTCAATCATTCTGCAGTTATTAAGGACAGTGTTTTTATAAATAAGGCACCTCACTTACTAACTTGCAAGGTATTTTAACGCATCCAAATTACACAGAAATAAGATGTTCAGCCCTCCCTCCAGGCCCCGTCTGCACAGGGGCAGAGCTTTCTCACCTGGTGCGATACTGGGGGTGCAGCACATACACGCCATCCTGGTATTTTTCTTGCACAACCTCTCTGTCTAGATTAGCCAGGGTTCTGGCGGCATGGGAGGCCTCCATAATGTGGTGAGATTTCATTGCTTCTGCCAGTATGGAAACCCAGCCTGGTGAAAAGAAAACATCTCCTAAACATCGGCACACGTCCATCCCGAGTACGGAGGACTGAAAGTGAGGCGAGAGAGAAGCCTCAGTGTGTCCATCTCCTGAGAAGTCCAGGCACTGCAGTTCCATTCTCCCCCAAAGTCCTCTGGGCTCACAGCACAGTTCCAGGATGTCCCTGGTCAGGACCCCCATGGGGGTCTCAGAGAGGTCAAGAGAAGTTTCAAGTCTTGTCTTTTATTTTAAGAGGAAGGAAGGAAGCAGGGAGAAAAGCTGGCAGGAAGCAGTTAGAAAGAAAGAGGGAGAAGGAAGCAGCACTGTATTTAATTAGTTGTTCATTTTTGTTGTTCCCCAGCCCTGGCCACGAACCCAGGTCCTTGGGCTGTAAGTGGACTGCTCTGCAGGCACCAGCTTACCACCTGCATCCCGAGGGCATGCCAAGCCATTTCCCTTATTTAGAAAAGCTAACAAAAATTGCATGACGAGAGATGAGGTCACAAAAGGCAATAAAATATGATTTTTTAAACAAGAATTATTAAGCAAATTGTCACAGGAGCAGTCCTTAACACACGTGCGGAGTTATTTCTAATCACGAGCTTGCTTGATAGACAAAACCTGGGGTTCAGGTTTAAAACTATTTTTAAAGGGAAACAGCAGTATTATGAGCAATATGATTTCATTTATTTTTGTTTTTGTTGTTTAAAACATATAACACTTTATGCAAATAAGCATGTGTGAAAGTGCATGTACAGAGACAAATATCTGGAAAGGGACAACAAACTAAGTCATTCCCCTGTAGGAGGGAGGAGGGGCTGGGGAAGGCTCTGGAAAAAAACTGGATTTAACTCTTGTTGTGTCTATATTCTCTGAAGTTTTTACAGGGAAATCTATTCAGGAATTCATTATGTAATTTAAAATAAAATAGAAATAGGCCTGGAGGTCAGAGGAACTTGGGCTCAAATTTCTGTCCCCACTTACTTGCTCTGGAACCTCAGTCAAGTTCCTTGGCTCTGCTGAGCTGGAAGAAGGTCTTAGGAAGTTCATCTCCAAACAGAGCCCGGCCTTTCCCCAGCCCAGCGGTGCTGGCAGATGGCAGAGACCTGGAGGGACCTTCTCTGCTCTTCTGGGACCTGACTGTCTGCCTCAGCGCGCTCTCCATATACCAGCGACAAGGGGAGCGCATCACGATTGAGTGTGCCATTGTCTGTTCTTCCTGCTGGCAGCCATTTAGGTTGCTTGAAGTTTTTCTATGCTAGAGACAACAGCCAGAAACTTTTCATATACAGATCTTTAAGAAAACATGAGGCACACCCTGGTGGAGTAGCAGCCAGGTCAGCCACCTCCAGAGGAGCGCAGTCCACATGCATCCCCAGGACCTGGGTTTGCATCCCGAGTCTGTGGGGAGCAACCAAGATGAACTAAATTTTTTTTAAATGCTTCTTCCTCCTCTCCCTGTCTGCCTGACTACTCACCTTCATTCCTGCCTGTACCTTTTCTTAAAAAAAAAAAAAAAAGAGCAAGAGAGAGAGACAACACATGAGCATTTAGGTAGGAGGGAGTGCTAGGATTACTAGGTCAAATGATTTTATATTCATTGAGCAGATACTAAAAGTGCACATCACAAGATTGAATTTATTTGGCTCGCCCTGGTGGCCTAGCGGTCCAGTACACCCTGGGCGCAGTCCCATACATCCCAAGGACCTGAGGGAACAACCAGTGTGAACTAAATAAAAAATTTAAAGTGCTTCTTCCTCCTCTCTTCCTTGGACATAAAAATATATGAAGATATATTAGTTGCAAATTTTCCAAATTTGATAAAACTATTAACCAAGTCCAGTCAGTTCAGTGGGTGCTGAGCAAATGAAACATCAAAAAGGACATGTAGGCACTTTATAGTCTAACTGCAAAAACCAGACATAAAACCTTAAGGCGAATCCAGAGGGGAAAAAAGACACCGCGTAGAGAACAAGAGTTGGAAAAGAAGAGACTTCTCATCAGACAACGGAAGTCAGGAGAGAGTGACATGCCAGCTTTAAGGCCTGATAGAAAAACAGCACACTGTCCACAGAGAATTCTTTATCCATGGAAAAATATCTTTCCCTGGGTAGTAAAATAAAGGTGAAGGGAAGACATTTTCAGAAAAGGAAATGGGAGAGCTTGCTGCTGGCAGACCCAGATCCTTAGACCGAGGGAAGGGGACACCAGAAGCAAATACAGACAGACCACAGGGTATCGTGAATACGTGGCTAAAATTAAAGACTTTTTGTCTCACTTAATGCCACCTGGCAGTTAAAATAGGAAGTAACACAGTGTCAGGAAACCTGCCATGAAGGACGAGTGGCAGGGATGTGCCAGAGGAGGGCAGCGCTGCCGAAACCCAGATTGCAGAGGGCACAGCACACACCCAGGACCTGCCGTGCGCACCGAGCACGAAAACGCTGCAAAGAATCAGCAGAGAAAGAACAGATGTGAAAAATACTCAAGTGACCAAAAGCATTCAGAAGAGGAGAAGCAAGCAGGCAGAAGCGAGGAGTGAAACAGGAAAGCAGAACTCGAGGAGCCAGGCAGAAAGCACGGGGCACAATGCATCAGAGGTCAGAAGCAGAGCGCTCGGCTGAAAGGAGAGGCTCTCGGATTCTCGGATGAACTGGACAAACAGGCTCAACAATTCACTGTCTGCAAGAGACGTTCTTTGAAAGTCACAGAACAAGGAAAGCAAATGGGTAACGATAAAGACGTGAAACACAAACAAGCATGAGAAAATCGAATGGATCTATTTTCACACTAAAACAGGCTGAGAAAGAAAGGGAGCATCACCAGGAACAGAAACATCCCTGAAACGTTAAAAAAAAAAAATCTGGCGCCCCCTGGTGGAGCAGTAGTTGGGTCAACAGACTGAACGAGCACAGGCCACACACACCCCTGGATTCGAGTGTGGGTTCCCGGAAAAACCAGTGTGAACAACTAAACAAAAATAAAATAAAGCTGCTTCTTCCTCCTCTTTCTTCCTGCCTGCCTGCCTACTCCCCTTCATTCCTGCCTGAAACTTATAAATAAATATAAAATAAATCTCCAAAGACTAAAATAGTACAGGGGATGTTCTCCAAACACATGGAATATCAAAAATCAGAGGCATGTGGTAACTAGGAAGTCCTTAATATTTATAAATTTACACAGTACATTTTTAAATAACCCATGAGCCCATGAAGAAATCATGGTATAGCAGAAGATATTTTGAGTTGAATAATGATGGAAATAAAATATATCCAAAACCTAAGAGGTTTATCTAAAACAGGGTTAGAGAAGATTTACAGCTAAATTTAAATGCCTACAATAGAAAAGAAATGTGATTTTAAAACAGGTCTTCAAATTCTTTGACACTATTCTCATCAAGATGCGATGAGTCTAAATTCTTTCTAAATCCCCTCGTCTATGGGCTAGCCATAGAAATGACTGGTTTCTATTAATAGATTATGCTATAAATACTTAAAAGGTTAGATATAAAAGGCAAAAGAGCATATACTCGGCTCAGCTCTCTCAGGACATGTGTCCTTGAACCAGCGCCAGGGAGAAGAGCGTGTGTGATGGAGCCCCAGGCCCAGGTGAGTACCCAGCTGACGGCCAGCACATCTGCAAACACGGACATGTAGTCTTCCCATGCAGCCTGTCCCAAAGCTGAGTGGTTCCTGTTCCTGCTGGCCAGAGGAGTCTCGCCCAGATTTCAGATTCATGAACAAAATAACGTGACTGCTCTTTTAACCACTGAGTTTTGAGGTAGTTTGATACACAGCAATAGATAACTGAAATAAGAAAAAAGGTTAAAATGAGTGTTCTAAGTTTCTACCTTAAGATCTATAAAAAGAACAAGTAAAGCCTCCAATGTGGTCCTTTACGGAAAAAGTGTCCTGCTCCCTGAATTAGACTGCATTGAATTAAAACTCCTGTTGATCCTAGGAACTCTTAAATATAAATTCAGTTTCTAATATTTGAACATTCGCACATACATATGTATACTCATTTGCATATATGTGCACATACATCTGTACACGTGTATATTTCACCTAGCATTTACACTGAAAGAGTCAAGAGGCAAGAAGCAAAGACACCCTAGAACAATAAATATTCCTAGTGCCAGGCCGCTGGTCTCCACCAGTCATTCTGCACTAAAAGGAACAAATTTCTGGGAAGAACAAGCCTAGAACCTGTTATACTGGAATATAAGGAATGTCCTGTAAAATGAGGAGGGCACATCACAAGGACACAAGGCCACAAGGCCAGTTTGCTGGCTCCCACTAGCCAAAACTGGGACAATCTGGCATCCAATTATGAAGTACAGTAATGAATGATAAACCATCCAAAACCAGGAATCCACGTGCCCGTGGCTAGGAGGAAGAAAGGACAGAAGAGCAGGATTTTTTGCAAGTAGTAGAACGTCCAAGCTGAGGAGTACCTGGGGAGTGTGAGGTGGAGCTGGAAATTATCTTTTCTAAACCACACGATAAAAGATGGAGTAGGAAGGAATTTTTAGCAGAGGAGGAGCCGGACATTTGCATGGTCTTAAGTATCTCCTCACATCCGGTTTATCAGTTACCAGGAGGAAAGTCACTAATTATACCGCGGGCCTCTTTTTAGCTTGATTATGCCATGTGGTTATCCAAACCGTATCAAAGATGAGACAAACAATGAGATGGCCGCATGGCAGAAGTGCCCTCACGCTGACTCTCTCAGGTTTGGACCAGCCACATCTCAAGGATTTCAGACGCTCTTGCTCCTAACTAAAATGGCAGGTTTAATATCCATCACTAACCCTGGGCAAAGTCAGTCAACTGGAATATTAACGTATGAGGAGGGGTGGAGGGAGGAGAAGACAAAGGACACCTCCAGAGCCATCAGTGTGGAGCTGTTACCTGAGCGAACTATCGCGGCGTGCAGATGCTCGTTCAGTGCCATGTTTCCAACGATGCGCATTATATTTCTCCGGACTCTCGGGCAGTTCCTGTGCAGATGGTACAGCCTCTGAAGCAGCTGCAAGCCTCCGTTTGCTTCAATTTTGTCACAGTGTGTGGAGATCTAGCACAACAAATGAAAGCTCACTTTATGCTGCAGAAATGCACAAGCCAGGTGACAGCATGCTGACGGGGCGGAGACCCAGGAGGTCCCTCGGAAGTGGAATCTCAGCTTACTCGTGTAAATAAGCGAGCCGCTCTCCGTGGGGGGGAAGCTTCAAATCACTGCAGTGACAGGGTGCATATATCTCAACAGGATTTATGGGAATTTCATTTTTCAAGTTTGTCTGGTTCTTGGTTAGATATAAATAACCTAACAATGTCATTATTGCAGAATTGTTATAGTGATACCTGGATTGGATTAAAACTGCCTTAATATGGTTCTCAAACTTGATGACATGGAATAACCCCCTAGGCCAGCAGGTTCTCCTCCTGCGTCTCGGAGCTCAGAGGGGAGAAACACCCTGACCCCCGAGGCCACTCACGTCCATGGCACAGGAGCTGGCAGACAACGCAGGAAGTGGGGCATTGTTTAAAGAGAGAGCTCAAATAAAAAGAAAAGGAAAAAAGGGATTTGAATTTTTAATGGAGAAAAGAGATGAAAGAAAAGCAAAGAAACATGGTCATTGTGAGGTGACACCCTTGATCAGCAAGTCATGATGGTCAGCGGGACCATGGCTTTTCCAACACTAGTTTACAGACTGACATGACACCATGTCATGTGTATGTGACAATTTTATTCTCTGATTTTTATTACGTTTTATCATACTTAAAGTAGGCCTTTTAGGCAGTGAGCAAGCGAGATGTCAGGTGAGTGGTTTCTGGAAAGATGACTGTGACATTCTATGCGCTGTGCTGTCCTCTGAGAGAGCATCTACTGCTTCCCGGGCGAGGAGAAGCACACGCTCAGTTGAGCTTGCCCACATTCCCTTCGCTGCACTGTCTCACTAAATCTTCATTGTGGCATTAAGGCAGCGTGCGGGGGAGCCTCTGAGGAAAGGCCAGAGGTTGGGCTGGAGAGCGCAGACCCGAGCGCGGTGTCCCGAGTCTCACGATGCACCGGAGCCAGCAGGCCGGCGCTGACAGATCCCCCGCATCTACTAAGTCAGAACCAAACGAGAGGCGCGGGGAGGTGCGTGTTTAACACGCTTCCTGGTGATTCTCAGGCACTGATAATGGGTGAGAACCACAGAGCTGACTGCTCTTTTCCTTCTAAGATCGACTGTGATCAAGAGAGAAGTTAAAACATCAATAAATGCTGGAGTTAACATTCACGAGCATGATCGTCTAAATAGTGCTTTTTTGCCATCTTGCCATACCCAGATATCTCATGAAAACTAATTACCTCATAATATTATATGTAAAAATGACCTCAGAAAGGTAGAAGAAAGCGTATCTCAAACATGAATGTCATATTTAGAAAACCAGTACATTGTACATTCTCCATGTACAACTAAATCCATTTTCGGAAGTACTCAGCAAAAACGAAATTCAAGTATTGGTACAAAAGCATAATTATCAATCTAATATTAAATGGTAAACATTTTAAAACAAAATTTAATAAGCAGAAAGCTTTTTTCCTTTTCCCAAAAGTGAGGATTATTTCCCTTGAATAAACAAATATCATTTTTTTCAATGTGATCTAAAAAAATGTTTTAAAAATGCAAGTTACCTCAGAATGTTTTACTATAGCTTCTAAACAGAACATTTCCACTGTAGCAGAAGGAACTTCTCCAAAACTTTCAGCATACGGAAGCCCATTTCCTCCAAAACACCATAAACCACCCTAAAATAGAATTTAAAATTTTACTGAAAAAATGACTAATATTTTGTCTGACAATTAAAATCTCTACACTATATACAGCATTAGAAAGAACTAATATGTAAGATTACAGGGAACTTTAGTTAAGCAAACTCTCAATTACTATACTAGAAAACATGGAGTTATTTCTAGAAGAACGCAATCTCTGGGTCTCTCTCAAATCTTCCATTTTCGTCTTATTTGCAAGTATGAGACTTCAATAAGAAAAGCACAAGATTGTTGATAATGTTCTAATGTCACATTATTTTTCAGATTATGCCAGTAGAGTCTAATTAGTCTATTAATCAAACTAATCAAAAAGAAAACAGCATTTTTGGAAAAATTTTATATGCTGTTCTTTCTAAGTTGAAATTCAAGTTCACATAGAAGAATAAACAAGAGTTAGGAAAATTATGAAATGGAGGAGTAGTGGGAACTAGTCGTAATAGAGATAACAAATCATATAATAAGAATAAACCAGGAAATGAAAAATTCAAACCACCCCACCACTGTCACCATCGCTCAAATGACAAAGGCACCGGCCATAAAAGCCATGGACCAGGGTTCTAGAGCTAGAACTAGAAAACACATTAATTAACTAATTTTTCTGTAAAAGACAAGACTCAGAATTGTTCTAAAGATGCTAAAAGAAAAACAGGAGCATCTCTGTGGGTCCCTGTAATGCCCATGGGCCAGGGGAGAGGAGAAATTCCAACTCTCACCACAGATCAAGAGCTAATGTCACTAATATGCAATGACCACCTGCAGATTAATGAGAAAATACTGACAGTACTCTGGAAAAAAAGCAGCAGTCATCAACAACGCTTTTAGGAAAAAATAAACGAGCTGGTCCCCAACATTGCTCATAATGAGAAGCACTTGTGTGGAAACTCCCACGACAGGTGGAGAATTAGACTCTTTCATCACCTAGCTGTCGAGTCTCAATGGTGCCACTTCTACGGACAACTTAGTAACAGCTCTCACATCACCAAGGCCGTGACCGTCACCGGTTTAACAGACTCGCGCATAAAAAGCGGTCCGTGCCGTGGGCCGCCACGGCACGCATGTGAGAACGAAGGACTGAAACCACCCGTTTCCATCAACGGGTTTGGGAATTCGATGATGTACAACGGAATGCTATTTACTATAAAAAATGTGGAATTTCCTCATATTATCACCAGTCTCCAAGATAAACCCTTAAGTGAGAAAAGGAAAGAGGGAGCACCACATGCTGCTATTTATGTAAAAGGGTACGCACGACTGTGCGTGCGTGCGTGCGTCTGTGTGCGTGCGTGTGCCGCGTGTGTGCGTGTGCCGCGTGTGCGCGCGCTGGGGTAGGAAAGGCGGAAGGATGAAAGGCAGACTAAGTGCCTCATCGCCTTTGCACTTGGGGACCCACTGTGGCATACGGACCACCTGCTGGCTAAAGACAATGTTTGCCCCAGGTGTCTGCAGAGCCCAGTGTTTTCTACAGGAAATATAATCCATCAATGTCTGCATTTTGAGTTAACATGTAAGGCGCACGGTTCGGTAAACCAGCAAGTGCTAAGAAAGTCTGGCCCCTCTAGAATTCTTACACATACTCCCTGCTCTGATAGAATACTCTGTTCTTCCAACTTTAACATTCTTGGATTGCAAAGATTCACACGATTTAAGTAAAGACCAAGTCACTGAAAAGTCACCCCTCACCTACCTAGAGGGGACACTGGTCGATCGTGCAAGGGGAGCTCGGGGTGTGGGGGGGACTTTTTCTTAAAGAGCTACCGCCCCATCTCCCCTCCCCACCGCACAGCTGTGAATCATCTGAGTGTTTTCCAATCTAAATGCCTCCAAGGAAAGGTGAGAAGAGAAAAAGGATTGAAGATGTTTTTCTTCCTGTGTCATTTCTGAAGATGTGAGGACGGTCCAATCCATGCTTCTTGCTGGCAGTATAAGTTTTTTTATAAACTGGCAGATGATGTGGAAGAAGCAGCATGAATAAAAAGGTCTAAATTCCTGGTGTGGCCATATGGATTTATCTAACATATGAAAGTAAACATTCATAGTTTACTGAGGCTCTCACCCTGGATTAAGACACAGCAAGATTAAACACATTTATAAAGATTTCAGAAATGTCACTATCGAATTCTAGCAGCTGAGTCCACTGCCTCTGGCCAGTGCAGTCCACATACATCCCAGTGACCAGGATCCGTGACCCGGGGTGGGAAACCAACCAAGATGAACAGCTAGATAAAATAAACAGAATGCGTCTTTCTCCTCTCTCTTCCGGCCGAATTTATCTTCATATCTGCCTGCTCCTTTCCCTTAAAAAATTCTTGAAGTGCCACTAACATCGTTTTTTCAAGCGTGAAGAAATGCACAGGAAAGGAGGGAGAGTGACAGAGTTAAAGGCAATAATAATAAAGGGTAAGTTAAAAAATTTAAAAGAAGAATTTATTAAAGCAAAAGGAAATGTCAAATCAATTACCAAAGAATTTAGGTTAATAAGTGTATAGCAAAGCAATTTAGGATACATTTTAATATGATACATGGCAGGTTTCAAATGCATTTCAGCAAGTTTCTAAGCAAGTAATTTAATACATGAAAGACTTTTTCTTAGCATATAATCTACATTCCAATTAAACACAAGCCCTGGAGTCACCTGCATGTTTGTCTCTGCCAAACAAGAGTGCTCGGATTCCTAACAGAAAGGGGTCAAGTGTGTTTATGTCACTGGCTCTTCCAGCAATGTGACGATTCATTATTCATCTCATTTTTATTGAGAGTACATTATTCACGAGGCACCATATTCGGTACTGAGGAGATGCAGACTACCAAGCAGAGAAGCAAATACATAAGCAAGCAAAAAGCATAAATATTCCAGCAGGGGATAAACGCTCTGCAGGGCAATGAATGCAATAAACAGCTGAGACCATGGGGAAGGTCTCATCTCTGAGGCGTCAACAAGCAGAGATCTGAAGCAGGAGGAGGCAGCGGGTGACAAGCTGGAGGCAGAGCGTGCCGGGCAGGGGGAACACAGGTTGATAGATACTTAGCAAGTTCCAGGAATTCAGAGAAAGGGCCGGTGTGGCTGAAGCCTGGTGCATGAGGGAGGGCAAAGGGGCTAGTGGGAAGGTAGTGAGGAAACACCTAGGTGAGCTGAAGCCAGGGCTGCTAAGGGCTGCAACATCTGAAAAGACCTGTTTTCCTGGGAAACACTTAGAACTGAGCCGGGTTCGCTCAGTCTCCGTTCCTTACACTTGAGGAACAGATTTACCAGAAGCAAAGTCAGGAGGAGAGGCGGCGTGGGCGTTTGCGGGTAGCTGACAATAAGGGGTTTCTGCCAACAGAAGCAGCCTCGATCTGCACACTGTGTGTCCTGGGGAACCTCAGGACCTAGGAAACCTGTCTGAGAGCAGCTGCAGACTCCGGTTTTGTGTAAGCATCTTCGTGGTTCCAAGTCCTCTAATAATCCCCGCCCACCCCGTAAACCGCGTCTGCTGGGGTCTCTACAAGCAGTATGTGCTTGTAGTGACAGATCAGTGTCAGCTTGCCTCAGGCAAGGACGCCAGACTCTAGCAGCTAAGCTGATTCCAGAGACTTTGGGAACGACACAGGAGAGGTTCACACGACAATCGCAAGAGTTTAGCTGGCGTGCCCTGAGGCCAAGGCCACGAAAGTGCTCTGCTGGGAAATCATTTCAGGGCACCATTTCCACTGTTCTCACCACTCTAGGCAGTTTGCCAAGAGGTCAAAAAGAAAGCACAATCCAAACAGCCAAACCTCCGCTCCCTGTGGCTCTAGGCTCTAGGTCACAGGCACCTGGGTCCTCTATGAGAGACTGAAAAGGGGACAAACAGGCTGATGGAAGTGTCCAGATGGTAACAATGACAAAACAAGACTGAAGCCTGGATCCCTACATAACACAGAAGGCAGCGTCTCGAGGGCAACGTCTCAGAGGAGGAAGGCCGGTCCCTGGACAACCCAGCCCCGCCCTCCCACCAGAACTACGGTCAGCAAACTCCCAGAATTGCTGCCAAGCTCTACTACGGACGTAGGTGATGATAAAAACGAGAGGTGCTTTTGCTCCCACTGAGCCAATTTGCCCTACACAGAAGGGACAGGGAGGGAGCTGATCATCACCAGTATGGCTGAGGGGAGGCTGGAAGGAGTTTCACGCTGCTTCTATTGCTATTCCCGTGTTGTTTTAATATGAGTAAGAGCTAATCTCTGGTGCTTCTTCATAAAAACCACCCTTAGAAGTCTGCATTTTGTGCAAACAAACTAAGCTTAAAAACGACACTCATGGAGAGAGTCCAAGATGGTGACCTGGCAGGAGCCGAGTCTCGCCTTCTCAAAGAACAGCTAGGAATCACTTATGTTACAGACACAAACACTGTGGAAAAGCAGGATCAAATGATTGAGACAGCACAGCAAGTACCACCATAAAGGGTAGATAATAACCTCAGGGTTCAGAGATAGATTGAAGATTCAGAATTCCGAGCCTCAAGGGGACAAAAGAGCCAAGTTGGAAGGGGTGGAATCTCGGGAAAAAACAGGCCTCCCAGAGAGTCATTCAGGCAGTGGAGAGCTTGCCCAGCTCCCAGCAGGGTCAGCAAAACTGAACCGGAGGAAAGGCTCCTGGCTCAGTGTAGACTGAAGATCATGGCACTGGTGAGCTGAGTAGGAGCCCCTAATGGGAATCTGCACAGGACGCCACCATAACCAGAAGGCAGCTAGGGGAATCCTCTACCATATTGTCAGAGAGCCATAGGACCCACCCCCAGAAATCATACCCCCAGGCTTGAAAGTGCCTGAAACAGCGACTGTGAAAGAATAGAATCTACCAGAAGGAAGGAACCTTCAACAGCTACCTACTAGTGCCACCCTGTGTGTGGAGGCGGAACAGAAGCCTGATTGCTGGTTGTGGGCCAATCACAAAGTGATCTTTATCATTCAGACCTGTGACACTGTATCCCACACAGAAATCCAACCCCATAGGCTGAACTCTCAGGCTCCAATGCATGGTCACCTAAGAACTTCAACAAATCCAAGCGGTGCTGACCCCACACTTAGTAATCCCCAGTGTTCAAACCAATATTCAAGCTTATTCAGTGCAAGTTAATACACTACACAAAGCTATCATTTCAGGGAAACCTAAGCACAAAAATAAAAACAGAATGCCAAACAGAGCAAAGACACAGATATGCACATCGAGTGATGGATCCAATTAAAACCCCAAGGGAAAATCTGACTGCAAAAGATATACACAAACCTGAGGATGAATTTGGGGCAACAGCGATAAACATACTCATGGAAATCAAGAAAACAATAGAGGAAGAAAAGGAGAACAACAAAAAAGAGGGAGAAGAAATGAAGCAAGATGCCAAAGAAATAAAGAACACAATAGCTGAACAACAGAACTCAACAGAGGGACTCAAGAGTAGGATGGATAAAGCCTCCAGCAAAATCAGAGTGATACATTCATGCAAACCAGCAAAGAGAAAAAACAATGCAAAGAAATGAAGACAGCTTTCAAGACCTATGGGATAGCATCAAAAGAAACAACATTCACATTATAGGGGTCCCAGAAGGAGAAGAAAGAGAAAAGAGGGCAGAAATGGTAGTTGAAGAAATAATAGCTGAGAATTTCCCTAATCTGAGGAATGAAGCAATCCTCCAGACTCAAAACAGTTCCAAATAAAAGAAATCCAGACCGACCTACACATAGTCACATTATCATCAAAATATCAACAATACGAGATAAAGAATCTTAAAAGCAGCAAGAGAAGAATACAACCAAGTCCCCATAAGATTATCAGCAGATTTCTCAACAGAAACTCTACAAGCCAGAAGGAAATGGCATGATATATTAAAGTGCTGAAATAAAAAGATTTTCAACGAAGGATATTATATACTGCAAGGTTATCATTTAGATCTAAAGGAATGATAAAAAGCTTTTCAGATAAGCTAATGTTAAAGGAGTTCATCAACACAAAAACTGCTCTACAAAAAATACTAAAGGAAGCTATAAAGTATAAAGAAAGCCAAGTGTAAAAAGTTGGGAGAAGGAGAAGAGAATAGAAATGTAAACGGTTAGAATGAATCCAACACTTAAGTGCTTTTGGATAAAAATAGGAAACAGACATAGAATCTTAATGCTAAAATCAGGGTAACCTCAAAACTTATCTCCAGGGAAAAAACAAAGAAGGAAAAAAAAAAGAAACCAATCAAAACATAACTACACCCAACCCATCTAAGAAGAAAAAGAAAAGAAAAAAGGCACTGTCTTAACACCAAAAAGACAATTAACAAAATGTCAATAAACAGTTACATATCAATAATCGCCCTAATGTTAATGGATTGAACTCACCAATAAAATGACACAGAGTGGCCAAAAGGATTGAAAGGCATAACCCAACCTTCTGCTGCGTTCAGGAAAGGCAGCTTCTTTCAAAAGACAAACATGGGCTCAAAGTCAATAGTTGGAACACAAACCTACAGTCGAATGGCAACCAACAAAGCAAGAACAGCCATAGTGCTTATATTGGATAAAACACTTCCACAAGAAAGGCTAACAAAAGACAGAGATGGATATTATATAAAGATTAAGGGGTCTGTGTAGCTTAGAAGACATAATACTTACTCACACATGTGCACCAAATAAAGGATCATTAAAATATATTAAGCAAGTATTATTAGAACCAACAAGAGACATCAAAAGCAATACAATAAAAGTGGGGACTTCAACACCCCATGTGCAACAATGGGCAGATCAACTAGGCAGAAAATTAACAAGGACACAACAGCTTTAAATGGCCATTTGGAACTGTTAGGTCTAATAGACATATACCTAACACTTCATCCAACAACTACAGAATTTACATTCTTCTTAAATACCTATGGACCATTCTCAAGGATGGATCATATGTTGGGACACAAAACATGTCTCAACAAATTTACAGAATGAAATCATACCAAGCATCCTCTGACCACAATGGCATAAAACTAGAAATCAACCACAAAAAGAAAGCTGGAAGACCCTCAATTAATTGAAGACTAAACAATATGTTTATGCATGACTCTTGGGTAAAAGAAGAAATGAAAGAACTTAAAAAATACCTAGAGACAAATGAGAATGAAGACACAGGCTATCCAGAATCTATTGGATTGAGCAAAAGCAGTACTAAGAGGTCAAAAAACTACTAGACCTAATCAACAAATACAGTAAAGTGGCAGGCTACAATGCACAAAAATATGTCACATTCTTATTACAAACAACACACTAGAAGAAAATTAAAATCAAGAAAACCACATTGTTTCAAATAGAAATAAAATGAATCAAGTATCTTGGAATACACTTAACAAAGCAGATAAAAGACCTGTATAATGAAAACTACAGGTCTTTCTTAAAAGAAATAGAGGAGGCTACAAAGAGATGAAAAGACAGCCCCTGCTCATGGCTGGGAAGAACCAACACTGTTAAAATGGTGGTATCTAAAGCAACATACAGATTTAATGCAATCCCCATTAAAATTTCATGTGCTTATTTCAAGAAAAGAGAACAAAAATATCTTAAAATTTGTATATAACCAAAGACCCTGAATAACCAAAGCAATTATGAAAAAGGACAAAACCAGAGGGATCACACTCTCAGACACTGAGCTACACTACGAAGTGATAGTGATCAAAATGGTGTGGTACTGGAATAATAACAGAGGGTCAGGTTAGGCATGGAATAGAATTGAATCACCAGAAACTAATTCACATACAGTCAGTTAATCTGCGACAAAGGAGTCAAATGTATATGATGGAGAAAAGAAAGTCTCTTCAATAGACCGTGCTGGGAAAACCTGACAGCCGCACGCAGAAGAATGAAGCTGGACCACTCTCCAACACCATTCACAAAAATTAACTCAAAATGGACTAGAGACTTAGGGACTTCAAACCAGACACCACAAAGCTCTTAGAAGATAACACAGTAAAGACTTTCCATGACATCAGCCTTAGAGAGGCCTTTAGCGACTCAACTCCAGCATCAAGGGAGACAAAAAGAAAAACAACGGAGACTGCATCAAACAAGAGAGGTTCTTCAGAGCAGAAGAAAACCTCACCAAAACAAGAAGACAACCTACTAACTGGGAGAAAATATTTGTGCTCCATATTTCTGACAAGGGCTTAATATCTAAAATATATAAAGACCTCATAAAACTCAGTATCAGGAAAATAGGCAACTAATCAAAAAACAGAAGGAGGAATCAGACACTCTTCTGAAGAGGATACACAGATGGCCCGCTTCTGGGTGTCCACCCGAAAGACACAAAAACACTGGCCCGCAGAGGTGCATGCACCTCATGTTTTCTGCAGCCCTGTTCACAACAGCTAAGAACTGGAGCCACCTAAGTGCCCAGCTTCAGAGGAAGGCAGTCTGCTCCAAACGCGCATCCCCGCGAGAACATGGGGGCGCAGAGGAGACACTGCTGACAGTCAATGCACGCTGTTCCCACAGACGCTGTCCTTTCTCGTTTCACTCCCTTTGCTGCTAAAGAAACTTCACCCCTAAAACTGCAACTGGCATTTTGTCAGTCTCATCACACGGGCAGCCAGGCTGGTAAACAGGTCCGGTCCACGCCTTCGTCACAAAAAGGAAAGGGTTTGACTCTAACATGCAACAGGAAGCCAGTTGGAGTAGGAGCACAGCCAGGTCGAAAGCTTTTTTAAAAATCAGCCAGCTGCCACATGGGCATGGAACTGGGGAGAGAAGAGCCTACCGAGGAGTGACCGGGACGTGCTCTCGCAGACTTCCGGACCCAGCGAGAGGGTGAACTCAGCTTCCAGCGGACCCCTCCGCAGTAAAATATAGAAATGTCTCACAAAATATAAGAAAAGCTACTTTAAAATATATATAAGGGAAAATGGAGAAATACTAGGAAACCGGTGGGTGCCAGCACTGAAAACGGAACATACGCAGAAGCGGTAAGCACACGACTGATGATGTAAAAGGCCTGCAAGCCTGGGGATGGGGCTCTAACACCCACGCAGTGTGGAAGATGTGACTGGGGTGTCACACTCTGTAGGAGCAAGATGTAAGGTCCCTTAAAGGCAGGGCCCTGGAAAGGCTGCCTCCTCTTTATAAAAGGTTCTAGAAAAACTCTGCCTACCAGCCTGGGAAAGCAATTAAAAGGCTTATTTTGACTTGGGATTTTGGGTAAGAAACCACAAGCCTAAGGCCATATCATCTACAAAAGAATTTACACAACCCGTGTGCTACAGAAATTCCAAGCTAAGGAATTAATATAAAAACCTAGTCAAATAACAGTGAGTCTCCAGAGGTTTCCAACAGAAACATGCACAAAATTGCTCTGTGAGGACAAATTTACAATCTACGGTGCTCAGCATTCCACAGCTTCTACGAACTGCAGAAAAGCTCACAGTGCAAATGTATAAGCCGTGCCAACCTCAATCGGACAGAGGAAGAGTCAACGCCACCACAACCAGGGATCAACATCCTATTAAGTGGGAGAAATAGAAGACTGTGAAAGAGACTTAACAGTTCTTTTTACATGAAAGAAAGAGAAGCCAAGGTGAAAGAAAAGGACACAGTAAAAGCTGTGATGGTGGCCGGAGTAGGTGGTAACACTGGAGAGAGGGAAGCAAATGGCCTCAAGCCTATTTGAAGGGACAGGTTACAGGAATTGCATGTGAGTTTGACAAGGAAGGCTGAAATCAAGAACTCAGTCTTTGACTCAAGCAAGTGGGTGGACATGATGCCAGTTACTGACATGATGAAGGATGGGGAGCACTCTGCAGAGGGAGCACCTGTCCCACACGCTGCATGTGGGATCCCGTTACACATCTAAGGGGAGACATCGAACAGGAGGTGGAATATTCGAATATAAACCTTTGCTTAGAACACAGGGCTTGAGAGAGAATCAAGGCACAGCAGCGTAAATGTGCTATTAGAACACTGTCAATTACTGTCCATTCATTCTTCAGGGTGCAACTTCTGGCCGCCTCTGAAGCCTTTCTCCCCACATTCCTGAGCACCTAGCCCAGTGTGTGGCGCTAACCTGCAGTCAGTGTGCGTCCTCGGCCCCCGGACAGTTCTGAGTGGGTCCTGGCACAATTTCGGAACAGTAGGCACAGAACACATTCGTTTTACTGAAGGAACAATGAGCTCACCTTCTGAGCCGCTAGGCTCTGAGAGCTTTCACTCAGTGCCAACGATGTAAAGTACTGGATACACTCGTTGAGCTCCGTCTGAGGTAGAGACGACAGTAACTGTCGGAGCTCTTCTTCAGTGGAGTAGTCCTGAAACACAAGGGGAGTCCTCATAATTCAGTTCAGTGACGGAGTGCAACAGAAGCACGCAGAGAATCACAGCAAAGTGTATACACACACACTATATATATATATATATATATATATATATATATATACACACACACACACACATATATGTATGTATGTGTGTATATATATACACATCTACAATAGGATTAGTACTTCTTATTTTAAAAACAGCCACCCATGCAGGTGAAGAGAGATCACTCATTCTGCACTCTGCTCTGTGTCTGCTACCTCATTCTCAAAGACCTAACTCAAAAGGTAGCTCTGGATTGTCACCTGATGGGTTACTTCACATCTTGACTAAATTATTACATTCTTTCTAACTAAAGCGGACTTTTTAAACACAGAAGTCATTACTATCTTTTTCTCTAATAACTTACATCCTGTATATTTTCCTATTTTTTGAAAACCAATGGCACTTTTTTAGATTTTCATTTCCATCTAGGTAAGGCACTTACAGACCAAACTCCAGCATCCCCACTAGTGGTGAATAACTGCTGCCAACACCTACATGTAGTGGTTCTCCAGCTGTGCTTGCAGCCCAGGAAACATTTAGCCATAATGTTTGGAGACATTTTTGGTTGTCAGCCTGCGGGGCGCTGGTGGCGTTCAGCACGCAGAGGCCAGAAACGTTGCTAAAGACCGTGCACTGCACAGGGCTGCCGCCAGCAATGAAGACTAACTTGGCCCACAATGTCCATAGTGCTGAAGACAAGAAAAATGATGAATGGCAGCCTGAGGACCAGGGTCAACTCCTGAGTGATGATCTGAGGTCACCCTCGGTGTACAGACACTCCCAGGCTGCACACAAGCAAATTAGTGTCCCCTGGGAAACAAACCTCTTTGTATGAAAATCACATCTCAGGTTCGCACACGTCCCAGTGTGCCTGCCTGTGAAAAGGAGGCAACAACCTACTTTTGACTTTATTTTGTACCCAAAGTAAAGATCATAAACTACTTTTCACTCCCTGGACTATTTACTCACTTCATTTAAAGATGGCAAAGGAGGTGGAGGGAGGAAAAAACGAAGATCGCTCTCTTTGCTTCGTGCCAAACCAATAAGAGTTCTCGGATCGCAGGCTTGAGCGAGTATCCTATACTGGTAACCTGCTGGAAACATACTGTTAGCGCCCAGACTGGACTACAGGTGCTTCCAGAATTAAATGAACTAACCACTTGAACGGACTCTAATTTTAAAACTTCACATTTGTAATTCAAAATTTCCTGAGTACTTTTCACAACTACAACCACATTTCCAATAGCCATAAGCTAAAGTTCTGTCATTTCCATATCTGATCTCGTGATCTTCCTCAACACCTATCTGGGTATATCCACTCAGACCTTTTCAGAAAAACTGAACCTCAAATATGAAAATTGCTAAGTTGGAACCAATTTAAACTTCCCCTTTTAAAAAAATAATTCCAGTGTTCAAAAGCTGTTTGATCACTGCTCAAAAACTCAGAGGCTGCATTTAGCTCTACTGTCCCCTGGTAACACGTGCAGTGCGCTGGCCTTCCGTGGAGTCTGTCAACAGTCTGAGGTTCTAGATGGGTATACTATCTAAGGCTTCACGATTCAACTACTCATTTCTTTATGGGATGAAACCACTCTGTTTGTTCTATTCTTATAGACTAAGTGCCCACCTCCGTGCTCCCAGTTTCGTATTTTGAATCCTAATCCTCTATGTGATAGCATTTGGAGGTAGTGTCTGAGAGGTGATTAGGTCATAATGGTGATGCTCCCATGAATAGGATTCATGCCCTATGCCCCTGCTGGCACCCCGATCTTTTATGTTCCACTTTCCAGATCCTGAGAAGTAGATTTCTCTTATTAAAAGCCATTCGGTCTACAGCATTTTGTTACAGCAGTCCAAAAGAACTAAAACAAGTATCAAAAACAAAATTCTAACCACTGCAGCAGACGATCTTTTCAGTAACAGCAATTTCATAACCTGGATGGGTGGAGAAGTTTTCAAAGTATCCAGGGGTCCAGCCCTGGTTTTCTGATAAAATATATTTCTGCAATAGAGTCCTAGAAGTAAGATTTTGAAATAAATTTTTATTCTAAGTATCTACAAGCATAAGTAACTTATACTTACATTATAAATTATAACTACCAATCAACCGACTAATTAGTTTGTATGGAAGTGGAGATCTTATTCTGAGACTTCTCTTCAAGAACATTCTTTTCTATTTGCTTTCTCCCTTTTATAAGGTGACTCTATAAACAGTTACATTGGTCTCTTCACTATAAACAGATCTGAGCACTTTAACCACAAGACCTGGGAATTTATATACGATTCAATTTTAAATACTTTTAAAAATGATACACACACACACAAACCAGGTATATTTGACTAATCACTAGTATCAGAGATTCAAGTAGATTGTTAAAGTGAAAGCAAATACAACTGTATGTGCAGCAAGCAATTAAACAGAACCAAAAAGAAAATAATTACAAACACAACAGTAGGCTGTAAGTTATCAAGGCCAAGAGTTTTCTCTAAAAGAGTAAAATTTCATTCTGGTTGCACAAATATATCGAACCCAATTTTAAAGTTGTTTTTATCCAACATGTCTGGCCGCCAGGTCAGCTAGCTTTCTACTTTCTCTGTCACTGGAACTACTTTTTTAAATTTTTGAACATATTTTCTATGCATATTGAGATTGCCTGAATTATTTTCCTTTGTATCTCATTCCCTGCTCTTTTAGATCAGTAATGGAGAGCTGGCCCATGGGGTGCCGTGTGTTCAGAAGGGCGCTACCATGCCAGTGATGGGTCTCCGACATTTCCCGCACAGCCTGCAGACGAGCTGCTTTGTCCTCTGACTGACTCTTCCTCAGGAGCAGCCACACAGCACATTCATGATCTTCTATGTCAACGGTACTGAAAGTGTCTTTGCAGAAATAAAAACAAGACACGGTGAATATGAACATTTTCATCCTCATATTTATTTAAGGAGGTCATTTACAAATATTTGAAATTTACAATAGGAGAGGTACATCCATTTCCAGAGATCGATAATGACTGTTCTCAGTTCTGCTGTATTTTGTCCTATTCATTTTGTATACTCTACATGTGCTTTTGTTTTATATGCTTGTTTCTTTTATTATAAAGCCTTTTTTTTCTCTTTTTCCTTGAAAAACTTACTATCAAATATCAAGCGTATGGAAGAATTTTTTTAAAAATGACATTACTACCACCTATCTCCTGCAACTAGATTTAATAACTATTACTAGTTTGCTGTATCTGCTTAATTCATACGCATGTGTATTGTTTTGTAAACTATGTGAGAGGAAGTTTTCGACATATTTCAGCCTGCATCTCCTAAGAATAAGCCGGCACTCTCCAACTTATCATACTGCCATTGTATCACCTGAGAACACTTAACAAAAAGCTTCCATCATCATCTAAAATCCAATCTAACTCCCTATTTAAATTTCTGCAGTTATCCCCAAAATATCATCAAGAGCTGCTTTTTAAAACCAGGATTTGATTACATCTCTTTAGTCTCTTAACTCTAGAAAGTTTTCCCATCTCTTCATTTTCATGGTGCCAAAACGTTTTAAAGATATAGTCACCTCCACATTGCAGATTTGCCTCACGGAGAAATCTACATTTTTGATGCAATATTCTCATGAGAAAGCATGGAGTGATTTCCTAACAAATTTTAAATTTGGAACCATTCCTCAAGAGAAGAGGGTATTTTCAGTTCCATTATTTATATATAACTCTCTAACAACAACACATTCACAAGGACGTAAGGAAGAAAACTGTCCAAAGCATTAAGCCTTAAAAATTAAATGCAGTGCAAGAGAATAATGTTATTCAATTTTCCATATATTAAACATTAGTAAAAAGAAATGGAAAAACAAAAGTCAAGTTGATCGTCAATTGACTTTCAGGCTACTGATAAGAATTCCAAGTTAAATATTCGATACCTACCAGCAAATGGATTCCTTAATATCTTGGCTGATGTTGCTAAAATGTTTCTTAATGCTTTGTGAAGTTCTTTTCTTGCCTGGTAAGTGATTCCTAAAATAGTTATAAACTTAAATGAATCAAGCATGTACTCTTAATACTCAAATACATCAGAGATACCAAACTTTTTTCAAAATGCATATTTTTAAAATAACATGTTATAAAATCTATCTAGTCTATTTTATGTTCCAATAGCTAATATAAAATAGCATTCATCACTGTCAAAGCAAATAAAGTCACTGGGGATCAAGAGTTCTAGATACCAAAATAAGACTGCTTTCCAAACCAGGGAAAAAGTAAAAAACAAAACCAATCACTAAAGCTAACAAGATATACTCATATGCCACATAGGATTAGTTATACTTAAATGTCCAGGAAAAATTCCCTTTCAAACTGAAAACTGGGGATGGCTTATGAATGAGATAAAGCCTCACCCTATAGGTAAATGATAAACTCTAAGGGTGATCTGTGTAAGTGAAACTGTACCATCACCATAAAAGCGTGACGAATACAGGAAGGTGAGACAATAGATATTAACAGAACAGAGTGGTAACTGACACAGACGGTGCACGAGAGTCCGCCCCACCCAGGGAACATAATGTGCTGACGGGCACATGAAGCCAGCTGATGAAGCAGGAGCTGGCAGCTCTAAGGCAAGTGTGGTGACTCACCAGGTGATTCATATCTTGATGAAAAGATACTCCTCTGCTCTAACCCCTCATGCTCACCTAACAACCATTTGCTTACTAATTAGGTTTCCATGTGACCTGAAGGTGGAAAGGGGCAGTGCCCTGCCTACTAAAGACAGATTTTCCAGTCTTTGTTCAAGAATGTGTCCTGCTATGCATAAGCAGGCATTCCTGTGTATGACTCCATCTCATGAGTTTAAATTGCAGGAAATAACTCTGAACTAGGTGTCAGAATCATGTTTTTATGCTTGTCAAAATGAGGGCCAGCCTGTGAACTGATGGTCAGTGCGGGGGTGTGGAAAGCCAAGTTTAGACAAAAGTCTCCACTCAGCTATTGGAGATTGCAAATTTGGGTTAAATATGGGAGTCCTAAGTTAGTTTTCAATTAATGCTTTAGGAACCTGGCTCTCACAGGGTTTGGTAATTCTTAGAGTTAACTGAATCTATCTTATTAATATTGTGTTTCAAACACTTATTTTAAAATTCAGTAACTAGTTTCCCTTTTTCACAAAGATAGAATTATTTTACCATAAACTTACCAGAATTTTCTCTTTTATCTAAAGAACCTGTGTGCGTATATATGTATGACTTCATTTTCTCTCTTTCTACCACTTGAGTGTCTAACGTCAAAGACTTCTTCAGGGCCAGAACTTCATATGTAAGAAACAAAGAACCTCTTAAAAAGAAAGAAAAAAATTAATCATAAATATATGAATATAAATATTTGACCTAAGTGTAAGCTTTCTGTGGTAAACTTTTTTTCTTCTACTGGGCTATATGTGTATATATATATATGTGTATATATATATGTGTATATATATATATATATATATACACACACATACACACTGGGCTATATATATATGTATATATATATATATATATATATACATAAACACATACACACACTAATGTGCACCTAATATATTCACCTCTGCATATATAAACATATGCATACACATTTCACTTTAACAAACAACTACATCACCATATTCTGGCATAACAGAACACTAACAGTGCCTCATAGACCCAGTTTGTTCCTCCATCATCCTGACTCACTCCCTTATCGCTACAGCGCATTTTTCTTTTGATTTTTATTATAATTGTCCTCGCTTTTCTCTATCGTTTACCACCTATCCACACCTACAGTTGAGCAACACAATTTAGTTCTGTCTGCTTGTGAACTTCATGTGAATGAAATGCACTGCACATTTTCTAGAGTTTAACCTTCTGTCAGTGAGTTCATTCGTGTTTCTGCATGTCTGCAGTTCATAAATGTCTACTGCATGTGGCATGCGATCCATCTGTCACAGAGATCACAACTCACCTGTCCATTCCACCAGTGACGGGCATTTAGGACATTTACAGTTCGTGTCTACTAGCAACAATACTGCTACACGTCTTATACATCTACAGTGTACATGTGTAAATGCTCCTCGAGGGTACACGTCTAGAAACGGAATTACAGACTTGGTGATAATATACCTACTGTTCGACTTTAGTATACAATGCCAAACTACTCTTCAAAAAAGGTTGACCTATTTATATTCTCATCACCAGCATATGAAAGTTTCTCCTCTCTTAAGAACTATACCTAAAGTCAACACAGAAATGTGAAACGCAGTGTGTTGATTTGTTTGGTACCCTCAAATGATGATTTTTTTTTCCTAATCAGATTTACCTCCACAATCCCTAAGTCCGCACACAAAGTCTGTGCCCTGTCTGGATTCAGAGCTTACAACAGCAACAGCGGTATACAAAGCCTTCTTCTGACCTTTCCCCCTAAAGAAAAGCGAGACTGCAGACCAGACACCGGCCTGTACCAGAGGAGTAGAGAGAAGGCTCTAACCCGCTCCTGGAGATCTAGCTGAGCAGTGAAAATGAGTGAAAGCATTCAGTATTTTCAGTATGCTTTTCATGCAAGATCAATTCCTTATTAGAAATCGTGTGATATAGTTTCACTCTGTCCTGAACATAATTATGATAGAGACGAACTGCATTACAGAAAAGGGTACCTATTTATCTTCTCCCTTGAATGAGTCAAAAGAGAAAAAAATCACCCAAATCTGCTTTGCCTTACATTATATTGTTCTGGAGAAATGTGTGTATTCAAATAAAATGTCAAATAAATTCCTTATCCCTTAAAATCTAAGATGTCACTACATACATATGCCAATAAAAGAGTAGCATTCACACATACACAAGAGAAATATTAGACATAGATTAAAATATATATCCCCTGCCAAGAAAAAAGAAGAGAAGGAAAAATAGATTCAGAAAGAGTCACTCCATTCGTAAACCCCACCTCTGAAATAGCCTGCCAATGTGTGGGTTTTCTCAGTCAGCCTCAGTTTCCTTTCATGAAAGCAAACTGGGGACTGAAGGGATTTTTAAGTAACGTGAACACTGAGCTGTGACGTTAGGCAGCCTCAGGCTAACCGGTGACTGCCCACTGCCCGTGCCAAGTGCTGTCCCAGGAGAAACAGCACCAGGCCGCGCAGGAGAAATGCCCTCAGAAGGCCCGTAGCTGCATGGACACTGCACCACAGTGGTGAGCCAGTAAGGCACAAACTCTGGACCCCTTTCTAACCCCACGCTACTGTAAATCACTCCCGCCGAGATTTCAAACACTATGTAATGAATCCAATCAATATTCCACGCCTCACACTTACCCTAAAATAAGGGATCCAGTAAACTTTATTATATTTCCTTCAAAAAAAAAAAAAAAAGGGAAAATAGTTAATGTGATGAGTTTCATTTTTTAAACATAACAAGAAACAGGCAAGAGTATAACTCTAAGCTGGGTCACATACAATTGGCTAACACGTTATTGATAGTTTTCCATTAATACAATCAACACACGGCTTCCTATTCCCACTACGAACAAACACACACTGGGTACAAACACCCAACAGATATTTCAGATTCGCCCTCACGTCACCCTCAGCCTGCTGTTCTCTGGAGACCTCCTATTCTGCCTTCCCCAGTCGAATCTGGGGAGACCAGTTTCCACAGTACTCGTGACGTGCCAGGCCCGCAGAGCACCCCTGAGTGAGACGCCTAGGAAGCCAGCGCTCCCCCAACTCCTTTCGGGTATCACTAGTTGTCTAAAGGAGCAGGGGCACTGTCCCCATCACGACAAGACCATGTGAGGGACGAAGCTGGCCAAGTGGGGTCACAAAAGGATGCTTTAAAGTAATTGTAATTGACAGCTAAGTGCCACATGCAGGTAGTTCCATTTAAGATATGGGTTATGTTCCACCAGTTCATTTGTGAATTTTGTTTGGGACATGGAAAACATTTTTTAATATTAAAAAGAAAAAGAAACCTCAGTGGCACAGTGGCAAACACAGCCCTTAACCATTACTAAGTCTTCAGATTCCCAGACTGCCTGACCGGAGGGCTGGCTGTGCAACGCAGCGCCGTCCACCAGAAAGAGGGGGAAATCTATATGGAGGGAGCCCTCTCCAAATAAGAGACAAAACTCCATAAAATGGCTCACTGGCCTTTCCGTCTCCTGACGGCAGGAATTCAGCACCTGTCTGTGACCACGGGACAGTAAAGGTAATGGAGCAAGGAGACAGGAAGATCGCTAAACTGCACTTCTGGCCAAAACTGTCTCTATCTTAACAGCCTACTATGTAAGAAACAAAAAATGTGAGGAATTTAAGCAGCTGCAGTCAAACTTCTGTTTCATGCACCGAGCACACTGCTAACTGAGAGCGGCCCGTGGTCGTCAGGTGCGGCCCGCGGTCGACTCCCAGCCCGAGGAGCGGCGTCTTCACAGGCAGCCTCCGTGCAGCGCTCGCCCGGCGCTTCTAGAACACGTTTCTCTCCCCTACTGAGGGGCGAGGAAGTCTCCAGACTCACTTCCCTACACATCATACGATGGGATGGACACTGCTCCCAGGCCCTAGGACCTCAGGCGTGGTTTTAGGACAAAGACAAGGACAGCTCCAGGAGGTCTGCAAGGATGAGATCAGAGGCCGTGACACACAGAACTTCACTGTGCGGCGGTTTGGAGGCATTTTTCACTCCAGGATGACCGCGAAACGTCCTTCCCCGCTCCACGCCTGCCCCCACGCCACCATAGGCCCCGGAGCAGCCCGCTTCCCTCTCTCCTGCTGCCGCCATGGCTTCTACTAGAGCGTGTCCTCTGGGACCTGGGGACAGGATATGGTCTCACTGCTTCCTTGACCCTGAAGCACATTCACAACTCTTGAGTTTCTTCTGCTACAAATGATTGAGAAGAAAAACTCCTTTTTCTGCCCCATTCTGCTTTTTATGTTGAAAATACAGAATCAGGTCATTTTCTTTTCACCTGGACGTATCTCAGAGATCAAAGGGAAGCTCCAGGAAAGAGGGTGTTAGTCTTCGGCAATAGTGTGTCCTTGGGACTTGGAACAGCACCAGCAGGTACATAATAAATGGTCAATAAATGTTGTCAAATGAACGAAGATAATCTAGGCTGATCTCACTTTACAAATAAAGACTGGTAACAAAAATGGCGAATGAAGATTTCTAGATGAACACAGCACAGCCGAGCTCGGTGCCAAGGGCAAACACAGCATCTTCCAGTGAAAGAAGAGCACGGACTCCCAGCGCTGAATGCAGATGACTGGACCCTTACCTGGCAGGAGCTTCACACATAGCTGCTGAAGGAGAAAGCAGCGATGCTTAAGCTGAGTTTAGAAGGATGAGGACGGATTTGAGGGAACAAAAGGAAGGGAGAACTTCCACGAAAAGGGCTCAGTATGGCTCTGAACCTCCAAATTTATGGCAGACCATTATTACAGAAAAGACAAGCAAATCTGCTGTCATGTAGACAGGTTTTTGTGGGCCATGCAGGAAATGGAACCCCAAGTCAGTGACTGACGCTTAAACAGTACTCACGGACATCCTGCCAGCAGGCTCTCCTTTTCGGCAAAGAGGCTGAGGCCCCAATCCTCCTGCAGCAGACGACACAGTAAGCAGCCAGGGACATGCTGTGCATTTAGAAATTTAAACACACAAATTTAGCCTCTAATTAAAAACACTGCTTGTAACTACACGAACGAGTCACAATCACCTTTCACGATCAGTGAAATGCTCAACAGAACTGGCTTTTTCAAGACCAGGAAAATAATTTTTCAATGAAAAAAAAAGGTCCTCCTTAAAAACTTAAAAGACTTATTGAAATAACAGTTTTGCTAGTCATTTGATTATTTTTCTTCAATCTATATCTACTTTTTAATAATTAGCAGGAAATAGGAAAACATTTTTAAACAGAGTATCAACATAGGAACTTTTTAAAATTAAACTGTCTTTTAAAATATGCATATAGATAGATAAAATTTATATTTTCTTTGACAGCTGAAGGGCTACAGAAACAAGAAGAAGTTCTGAGTGTAAGATATACTTAGAATCCATGGAAATAATTAGTTTTCTGTAGCGCCCTCTGGTTGGTACCCAATATGGTTAAAAATCTCTGAAAGCTAATTGCTAACTGCTGGTATTCTGCCAAAGAAAGAGAACTGTCGCTCCACTCTTCAGTCAACTGAGTAAAGATGATCTAAATATGATGCAATGATCTCTAGAATAACTCAGTATTCTAGAGCCATATCAGACTGCCTTTCCGTGAGACTTTTTTTTCTTTTGTGATAATGGAAAAGAAGGAAGATGCCTTGAGGCTCTCATGTGAGAAATGGTCTTTTGGTTTGACATATTACAAAAAAAAAGGTCTCTAGCAGCCTCATAGGGTTGGGAGATATTGCTTGGTATATGCATGTCAGAAATAAAGATAAAATAAAAAGAATTTAAATGTTTTCTTGTGATTCCAGTACATCAATTGATGACTACACAAACTAATTTAGGCAACAGAGTAACTTCTAAAGGGCCACACTGTTTTAAAGGCTACTGTTTCTTATTTTCTCACTTGTTTCATGGGCTACAAAACTTTCCAATGAGACATAAATAAGAGTTAAAATGATCTAACGACTGCAGTGAGCTGCTACAGATCAAGGCAGAGCGCTGTAAGTGACCTTCAGAGTTTGCATACCTTGGCGCACCCCGGCGGAGTAGTGACTGCACACCAGCCACATACAGCCCAAGGTCCCAGGTTTGAGCCCAAGGGCTGAGGAGAACAATCAGGATGAACAACTAAATGCAATAAGTAAAGTGCCTCTTCCTCCTCTCTTCCTGTCTGCCTGTGTCTGCTTGCCTTCATTCCTGCCTATACCTTCCTTTAAAAAAAAGTTTGTGTATAGATTCACATTTCTTTTTACTACAAGAAAACTCGCCTAAAACAAAAATGGATAGCCGGCACAGCCTCGTGGAGCAGTGGTTAGGTACATAACCTCCAGCTGATGCAGTCCCCATACATCCCAAGGACCCGGATTTGTGTCCCCAATGTGTGGGAGGCAACCAAGATGAACAAATAAAAAATGCCTCCTCCTCACTCTGCCTGCCTGCCCGCCCCACCCACCTTCATTCCTGCCTGTACTTTTCCTTTTAAAAAAAATTGGCACATCATACATCTGATAAGCAGCTGATAGCCAGGATAGATATCAAAGACATCTGAAGAATTTACACAGGCACGCCCCGATGGGGCAGCAGTTAGGTCAACCACCTCCAAAGGATGCAGGCCACACACCCCTGGATTCATTGGAGGCCCTGGTCCTGGGGCGGGGAAGAAATAACCAGAGTGAACAACTAAAACAAAAATAGAATATAAAATACTTCTCCCTCCTCATTCTTCCTGCCTGTCTGCCCTTTTGCCTTCATTCCTGCCTTTAACTTTTCTTAAAAAAAAAATTCCTACAACTCAACAATAAAAACAATCCAATCAAAAAAATATGATCTGAATCGACACTTCTCCAAAGAATACACACAGATGGTCAAGAGGCACGTGAAGAATGCGCATGTCACTTATGAGAGAAATACAAAACCAAACCAAAGCCTTACCACAACTGTGAGAATGGCTTATACTGAAAAAAACTAGAAATAGCAAGCGTTGGGAGGCTGTAAAGAAATGGGAACTTTGGGACGCTGTTGGTAGGAATGTAAATTGGTGCAGCCACTTTGGAAGGTATGGAGATTCCTCAAAAATTTTTAAAATAGAAATGTGATCCAGATATTCCACTTTTATTCAAAGACTATGAAGACACTAATTCAAAAAGGTAAGTGTAGGCCCTGGCGGTCTAGTGGGTAAGCCAGGTGCAGTCCACATACATCCCAAAGATCCTGGTTCAAGATCTGGGGGTCAGGAAAACAGTCAATGATGAACCACTGAATAAAATGAAGTGCTTCTTCCCCCTCTCCTCCTGCCTACCTGACTGACTTCATTCCTGCCTATACCTTTTCTTTAAAAAAAAAAAAAAAGACATATATGGACCCCACGTTCATTACTGCACTACTTACAACAGCAAAGAAACGAAAAGAACCTAAGAGCCCGCTGACAGAGGGGTGGATACAGAGATGGTGACACACACAGGAAACACATGTATATACATACTCAGCTATTAAAAAAAAGAAATGATAAAATGTTGCATTTGCAAAAACAGGGAACTAGAGGGTATTATGCTAAGTAAAATAAATCAGGAGGAAGACAAAAACCAGATAATTTCAAATTTTATAGGTGTATATTATTATTTCATGAATTTTAACTTGAATGTCCTGAATGACCAAAGATAATGGGGATCTTTTCAAGTGTTCATCTGCGATCTCTACTTTTTCTTGGGTAAGTAGTCTATTAAATCTTTCCATTTTTAATAAGGGGCTTTGTTTTCTTATTACTGAGTTTTGGAGATACTTTATACACTTTGGGTTAAAAGGTATTTGTAGGACATACAAATTCCAAGTATTTTCTCCCAGTCTATGACCTTTTTTCTCCTATTCTCTTATAGTTTTAGAAGGAAAAAAGTTCTCAATTTTGATGAAGTCAAATTAATCATTTTTCTTCATGCTTTTGGTGTTGCATTACCAAAAAAAAAAAAAAGTCAAACATAAAGCACCAAGCATCTGAGATATTTTTCTAGCACATTTATAGTTTTTGGGTTTTACATTTAGGCTTATGATTCATTCTGAGTGAACTTCTATATCAGGTCATTTCTGAGGGATGTGTGTGTCTATGTGCCCACGTGGGTCCACACACATATATTTGCTCTAGAATCATTTGTTGACAAAACTCTCATTTACCCATTTGATTGATTTTCATCCTTGTCAAAAGTCGTGACCATTTCCATGCGTGCATTTCTGCATCCTCTTTCATTAATGTATGGTTGACCCAATCTTGTTTCCAAGGCCACTGTCTTGATTACTACAGACATACAGGAATCTTGAAACCAGATACTGTGAGTGTCTGACTTTTGTTGTTCTTTTTCAAAATTATTTTTGTTACTCCAGTCTGTTTGCCTTTGCATATAAATTTTAGAAGCAGCTTGTCTATTTCTATAGAAAAGAATTCCCCTGGGATCTCATTGGGTCTTCCAGTCCATGAACATGCTTTGTCTCTCCATTTGTTCAGTCATCTCTGATTTCTCTCACCTATGTCTGAAAATTTCCAGTATACAAAAGTTGCATGGATTTTTAAAGATTTATACTTAACTATTTCAGAGTTTTGTTACAATCTTAAATAACACTTCTTGTAGGTTGTTAGGTTTTTTCCCTTAAATGTCCAGCTGTTCATTGCTAGTATTTGAAAAAGATTGATTTTTGTATATTCTTTGTACTCTATGATCTTGCTAAACTCGTAAGTTCCGGTAGCTTTTATATATATATATATATATATATATATATATATATATAGTTTAGAATTTTCTAGTTATTTTGTCTGTGTACAGAAACAGTTCAATTTCTTCTTTCCAATCTTTATGCTTTTTTCTTTTATTTTCCTTTATTTCAAAGTAAAGCAGAGGAACTGCAGCACCCACTGAACAGTGTGCTGTGCTGTTACCGATCTTGAGGGAGGCATCCGCCTCATTATTGCAGATGGTGTTAGCTACAGGCTTTTCGCAGATGCTCTCTATTGGTTTAAGGGCATCCCATCCATTTTCACATTGCTGAATTATGCCAAAATCATTTTATTTATTTATTTAGGTAAACATGTGACATTTCTTCTTTAGTCAGTTAATATGATAATTACATTGATTACTATTCCCCAAATAAGTCTAAGCCATGATGTATTATCTTTTTCATATATTATTAGATTTAATTTAGTAGCATATTGTAAGATTTTTGTCTATGTTTGTAAACTATATTAATTTCTAAATCTAAATAGTTTTGTTCTATTATCCTTGGTTTCAGTAATGCTGTTCTTATAAAATAAGCTGGTGTTTCATCTAGTTTCTGGAAGAGTTGCTTTTAGGAAGACTGTTTCCTTCTTAAAAGGTTTTAAGAAGTATTCGTATTACCTTTCCAATGTCTCAGGGTCTAGTAACATCCTCTCTTTCACTCCTGATTTTGGCAGTTTTTTTCTTAGCATTATGTCTAGAAATGTGTTAATCTCATTGACACTCTCAGAGAACCAGATGTTCTGTCACTGAGTCACTTTACTGTTGCTCGAGCTCAATGTCATTGATTTATTCTTCTAGTCTTTGCCTTCCACTTGCTCTGATTTCAAATAGCTCTTCTTTCTCAAATCTCTTCACAGTGAAATGCGGGTCACTGGTCTCAGGTTTCTTTTTTCCTGGTGCATGTAACGCAGAACATGTCTAAGTGCTGACTTCTTGGCAACCCCCACATTTTGATATGCTGGCTTCGTTGCGGGGAGGGCTACACTCGATATTTTCTACTTGCATAGTGATTTTCTTTTTGACCCACAAAATATTTAAAGGGACATTATTTAATTTCCAAATATTTTGGAATTTTCCAAATATATGTGACAAATTTTTAACTGAATTCCATTATGTGGGGAAAATTAAGAGAAAAGCTTAGCTTCGACAAATCAGTGCCTTGGCAGTGAAACAGAAACCGTGGCACCTGGAATGCCGGGTGCCCGCCCGAGAGGGAAAACTCAGCTGGGTGGGTTTTTCATGTACTGCTGAAACTTAGCAAGAAGTTAAAAGTTAGTCCTATAGCTAAGGCATTGTGCAACTGCATGCACAGCCTCTTGTGTGTAATCACAGCTATTTTAACAAAGGTTGTAAAAATAGTTGATTTATATCTTGCGCTTTTCTGAAGAACAACTTCCTTGTATAACGACAATAAACACACAAGGAGTCAGAGGCTCAGCATGATACCCCTTACAGGCTGACACCCCCTGACCCCGCTTTCACTCTCTTAGTCTCTCGTCTTTCTTGTTCTCTTTCAACCTCTTTCCTTCTCCCCTGTTCTCCCAGACAGAAATCCCAGCACCATTATGGCTAGAGAAAAGCCTTTGCTGTTTATTTTCAACTCTGTTACATGTTGGTTTGTTTTATGGCACAGAATATGCTGATCTATCTTGGGGAATGCGCCACATGCACCTGAAGAGAGTGCATATTCTGTTGTTGAGTAGAGTATTCTAAAAATGACAAATAGGTCAAACTGGTTGTCAGTGTTTCCAGGTCTTCTCTGCCTGACTAGTTTTCAGTTGGTAACAGAGAGCAGCTAAATACGGAGTCGGGGTTAGCCTGAGTTACGGGAAGCTGTTGGGAGCAGCCGTGAGAAACTCAGCAGCGTGAGGGGCTCCCCCAGAAACGGCAGACTGAGCTCACCTCCCCCCACAGGCACGACAAAAGCACATGTAAGAAAAATTACGGCCTCTGAAAAACAGCTGAGGATTGGCGGTCAACCTCTTTACCAAGTGAATGAAGGCATCAGAAAGGGTGGAAAGGCAGGAACGCCCTCTCCAGGTCAGGAGGGCCGCCAGTAGTACGGAGTTGCTTCTTGAGAACTGGGCGCTCGTTCCACAACAGGTGCCCCATCACCCGAACGGCACCTAAGATGGGAGCACACACAGCCTGGAGTGGAAAACGAGGCTTTTCTTTGGAGAATGACAGTTCTCTGGAGGCAGAGGACACAGATCAGAGAGCAGGGGGAGCCTGCAGATTATACGTGCAGAGACCCAACTGAAGACCACCTTTCCATGAAAAGGGACCCCACTGGGCATCCTCCCAGGCTCTCCTTTGTCTGTGTTCCACCCAACTGGCAGGTGCCATACTGGAACAGGGTCAGAGGGCTACATGCCCTGCCCCTTCTGCATAAGTGGTGCTTGCAGCCACGGACAGTCACTCTGAAGGTGACAGCTCTGCAGCTGCCAGTGCCTGCCGCCCAGCACAGGTAGCTGGGCACTTTGGTCCAGTGCTTAGTTGGTGCGGTTTACGGGAATAAAATGCTCTCTCAGGCAGGAACACAAACCAGGTCCCGGTGGTCTACGAAACAGCTGTCCCTCTCCTGCCTGGGGTCACTGCTCAACCTGCCAGCCTACTTGCAGCCTAAAGTCCCCAGACCCCTGCAGATGGCGCTTCTGCACCTACACAGTGAAGCCTATTCTCTGAAGCCTATTCCCTGCAACACAATATCCTAACCTAAGGATATTTCATCAAGAGAGAAGGAGGAGATTATTTAGCCTAATGCATTGAAAAAAATACAAAGTATCAAACAAAATACAAAGAAATGTACCTCAAATAATGGACAAAAAAGAAACCCAGAGAAAAATCCTAATGCAATAGAATAATGTAAACTGTCTGAAGATGTCAAAGCAGCAGTCTTAATCACACTCAATGTTTATAAGAACAATGATGAACAAAAGAAGATCTATAAAAATGATTTGTGAGAAAGCTCCAAAGAGAAATCATAGACTGAAAGAACGTAATAGCTGAACTAAGAAAACCACAATGGAGGGACTCATAGCAGACTTTAAGCAGCATCCAGTCAAATCAATGAGATGCAAGACAGGGCAGTGGAAAGAACCCAATCAGACCAGCAAAGACGAAAACAAATGAAAAGAAATGAAGGCAGCATATGACACATACAGGTAACACCAAGAGAAACAGCATTCATAAAGACTGTTCTAAGAGGAGAGAGAGAGAGAGAAAGGGGAAGAAGGCTTATGTGAGGAAATAATTTTATTTTCTGTATAACGCAGTCAATATAATGCTACCGCATCAGTTTTAAAAACTGACATGCCAGTCAGGCCAAAGCTGTACCTCCAGCCACAATCTTTCCAGACTCATCTATCCAATAGCCACTGGAGCACTTTTGCTTGAATGTCCAACAAACCTTTCAAAGTCAACTATCCAAAACAGAATTTTTTGCTGTATGGATACAACACATATCAGCATCACTTACTGAATAGTCTGTGCATCTCTCACTGCTCTGTAAGACCACTCAATGGTATAATAAGCTCCCAGAGGTACATGGGTGGACTTTTAGGCTCCATTCTGTTTCATGAGTCTACATTTTTATCCCTGTATCAATAAGACAACAGTCTTAATTATTGCAGCTTTATGTTAGTTTTGATATCTGGAAGGAAGAGATTTTAATTTTCTTCAAAACTGAATTAGTTATACTTGGTTCTTTGCCTTTCTATTTACACGTTAGGTATGTCAAATTCCATGAAAAACCAAACAGGCTTCCTCTAGTATCAGCCCAAAAGTAGAATGTTCCTATTTGGTATGATTTGTTAGGTTAATTTTTTGAGTCTGGGAACACCATTACCACTAATTTATATGGAAAAAATTTTGAACATTTCTATAACCTCCCCCCAAAATAAACTAAAAACATGCTAAACATGAACAGAATGCTTCTGGATAGGAATAGAAAACTGCAGAGTGATTTTAACTGGAATTGTACTGAATTTGTAGACTTGATGAAAACTGACATCTTTATAGAGTCTCCCCATCATCCAAGAGTATGCATATCTATTTTTTTGTTTCAATAGAGCATTATCATTTTCTTCCTAAAGGAATATCAGCTGTAGTATGAACTATTTCTAGATACCTTTTAATTTGAATACTGTTATAAACAGTATCTTTTTAACTACTAAAATTTCTAGTTAGCTACTGTTGGTATACAGAAGTTATTTTATTATTCAGAAATCTTCTTAAACTGAAGGTCATCTTTTTAAACCATTTATTGAGTAAGCCTTCCTTTCCCCACTGATTTGTGACCTTTCAAGTTCATTTTTATGTTCATACACATATTTTCCTTTTTTGTTTTGCTTCTGAGCTGCCAATTCTGTTCATTGATCAGTCTCTTCTTGTGCCACTACCACACTGTTTTAAATTGTGTAATTTTATTAAATGTTTTCATAGTATTTCTCCTCTTAAACTTTTATTATTTTAGTTTACTCTCCCAGTAAATACTGGAATCATTTTGTGAAAAAGACTGGTTCCTCCCCAGTACCCATCTAAATTACATAATCTGGGGAACTCTGAAGCCATTTCTGACACCCTCTAACCTAAGTAAACCCTTCAGCTCACTCTATCACATTATCATGATACCTTCTTCTTAACTGATTTTAGTGTTTCCTCCTCCCCTAATTCGCTGCTTGTTCCCCAGGGTCTAGAATAGCGTCCAGCATATATTAGCTGCGCAAAATGTAAGCTGAATAAATGGAGGTTTTAATTCTGGACTCCAAGAAACACAGGAAGAAAAGCAGGCTTTGGAGTGGGAGTGAAATGAGTGCCACTTCAATTTGAGAGGCCGAATTAAAGCACTCTCAGGTCGTCACAGTGCGGGCATCTGTCCAGCACCTGCAGCCCAGCACCTGCAGCCCAGCACCTGCAGCGCAGGAGTAGCGGATCAACGTGACAGAACCCACGAGACAGTCGTGGAGCAGAATGCAAACAAGCAAAGCAATGATACGTGGGAGGAACTACACTCGGAACAAATCAGACCGCGCACGCAACATGGAAAATGACAAGGGGTGGATTGGGAGACAGAGACAAATGGAAAAGCTACATCCCTCAATCAGATGAGCGACTACACGAAATAAAATGCAACGTGACCTTAACTGGGGAAGTGCCCGTTCAACCGAGTAAAACAGAAAGCAAGCGCCTCCTAAGGCCCCTGGTGCAGAGAGCTCTGTGAGACCACAATCCGAACGTGCGGGAGGGCTAGTTCGGTGAGCGTGCGGGTCTCTCTCGTCAAGGACCGCCGCCGGGATGAGAACCTGCCGCGCTGAGCCCGACCCCTGGGGGCCGGGGGCCGGGGGCCGGAGCCGCGCTCCCGCAGGCTGGGATTTGGAGCAGGCTGTTGGCTCCTCCGGTCCTCGCGCCCCGAGCCCCGCTAATGGCACCGCGGGCCCCTGGGGCCGCGGAGAGGAACCAGGGACGGGCAGCACCGGGACAGCCCCCGCGGCCGGTGGCGGGTCAGCGGGGCGGTCCGAGGTCGCGCCCGGTCCCCGCCTCCTCACTCCCGGCGGTAGCCGGCTTCCCCGCCGCCTTCGCCCGCCCCCACGAGTCCGGCCTTCCCTTCCTACCTGCCGGCTCGCGGACTCGGCCCGCGGCCAGCCGCTCACCGCGGACCCCGTCTGCCGGGAGCCCGCCGGTCCCCGCGGCCCGCAGACGACGCCCTCCACCTGGCTGCGGGCGGCACGTGACCCCACCCACGCCCCGCCCTCGGCCCCTCCCTGCCCCGCCTCTCGCTGGCGCGTCCGCGCCGGGAGCGTCGCCTACGTGATGACGTAAACGGCGCAGGCGCACTTTGTTCGCTACGCCGGGGCGCTTGAGTCTGTGGGCGGAGGTACGTAGTGTTGGTTTGCTCAGCAAGGGTGCGACGTTGGGTGTTTGGGCTCGGAGGGGCCCCAGAAGAAAGAGAGGGCAGGAGTAAGACACCCGGAAGCCTGTCTTCCCGGTGCTCGGACACGGTGTCCCACGCCCTTCCCAGGCCCGACCAGGCGAGGCTGGGCGGCAGGCAGTCCCGCGGTCATTTGACTGGAACTCCTTGGGGAAGTCATTGCCCGGCTCAGTGTAGAAGTTTAAGGGTTAACTTGGCTAAACTGAGTGGGTTCCTTTCCTTTCCCCTTTCCTTTCCCCTTTCCTTTCCCTTTTCCTTTCCCCTTTCCCCACAGACCCGTGATTTCTTTGATGAAAGAATTCAAAATCTGTACGCCTGACATTCACCTTCTCTGTCTCACCCTCGCACCCCTGCCCCGGGAGCTAATCTCTTCGCTCCACCTCCTGCTCAGTAAAATGAGGTGGTCAGATTGACTGCAAGACTAGGCCCCCTTTCAAATCTGTCGTTCTGCCTCCCAGTTTCTTATCTTTTATACCCCTGGGTGGGAAAAAAAATCTGATGGATACATTTTAAACCTGGATGGGACACGCTGGCGTGCCAGTTGCTTTCATTCGAATTGATAGTGGGCAAAAATTTTTTGCAAATGAAATGTGTGATTTATTAATATTCTAAGTAGGCTCACTTTGGTTTTATTAAAAGATATGAATATCTGATTTCTTAACGTTAGCCCTGTGTCTTTCATACTTACATGTTTATTCTTGACATTTAATATTTTGCCTCAAAGTATATAGTATCGAGGTTGATGCTTTCGAGTTTTATGTCACCTTATCCTTCTTATTAGCATTTTTGAGGTCATCTGCACCCTCCGACTGGGAAAAGATGGTCAACGTCTTGAAAGGAGTACTCATAGAATGGTTAGTAATTTTGAATCTGCTTAATTGAATCTTGATTTATGTGTGTACCTCTTATAAGTTTTCTGATTTAAGATCTGAATGAATCAAATCTCTTTCTCAAATTCATTTTTTACTTGTATAACAAGTAGAACAGATTCGATCGCTGAGTTTCTTCCTTGGACCAGATTGCAGTAACACTGTTGAATTTATGTAAGTAGCGTTATTGCCAACATGCCTTGGGCAGAAGCAGAATGTTTGTTAGATTAACCCTCTTTAAAGGAAATTGCTCGTATTCTTAAAACACCAAGGATTGACTAGAATTTTAAAGTCTTCCTAAGTCATCTTCACCATCATAAGCTACTAGTCTATAAAAAAGGAAGGCAAGAGAGCCTTCTAAAGGTTTCGTAAAATTTTCTCCATTACAGTGGAGAAAATAGAAGCCTTAATGGATAGAGTTGAGTTTTACAGACTACGCTAACACAGGGCCTAGTTCACCCATTCTGAAGCCCTGAACTGCTAGACCAGTCTTGCTCATCTCCATTTGTTTGTTGCCCCACCAGTAATTCTGTCTTATCTGAGAATCTTGCCCTGTGGACACTCATTGTCTGAAAATACTACTGTGCATTTCTGTGCCCCTAATTTGAGCCATTGGATACTGGTTTACCAGAATGACAAAGCTGGGTAAAGAGCAAGACCAAACCCTGCCTTATTTCTGGCATTTAATGCTGCACTGTCCAATGGAAATATAATGCAAGCCACATGTATAGTCTGAAATTTTCTAGAAGCTGCATTAAAAAGTAAAATGAAATCAGATGCAATATTTTTTTAATCGAACACATCCAAAATATTTCAGCATATTCTATCTTCTGAGCCCCTCCTTCAAAATTGTACTCTTTTTACATATTAACGTTTCAAAATTCAATGTGTATTAAAAAAAATTTTTTTTTAAGGAAAGGGGCAGGCAGGAATGAAGGTAAGCAGGCCAGCAGGCAGAGAGAGGAGGAAGAGACATTTTATTTAGTTGTTCATCCTGGTTGTTTCCCACCCAAACCCTGCTCCAGCCCAGGGTGAGACGTGAACCCTGATCCTTAGGATATGGACTGTGCTGGCCTGAGGCCACAGACTTAACCACTAAGCCACCAGGTACAATGTGTATTTTACTTTTAAAGCCTGTCTCACAGGCAGCCACATTTTAAATGCTCAATAGAACATGCATGTGGACTGCCTTCGGGTAGTGTAGATTGAGAGTTTGCATAGAGGGAACACCAACAAGCTCTGTTTAGAAGAAAAGAGCCAGTGAGGTAGGAGGGAAGCAGAGTGGACTTTAAACGAAGGTGAGTGGGCCGTGGGTGATGAAAAATGGGATAAAATAAAGAACGGTAGGTCCTCAGTTCTTTAGAACAACTATTTGTTGGTACAGTGGGATCCATGCCAGATTGGAGTACTTTGAAGAGGGAACTGATGGCAAGGAAGTAGAGGCTATTTCGAGAAGTTTTTTTTGTGCTAATGAGCAGAGGAGTAGAGAAATGGATTGGTAGCTAAAGAAGGGCATGGTAAGGAACTCTGGTTCTTGTTATTTTTGTCTTAATGTAAAAACTCAAATGTTGTGTGTTGACAAGAATAAATTGTAGGAAAGAGGCAGTCACTTGGTTAACGAAAGGGGACAGGATCTGGATCCCAAAGGTTCAGAATACATTGTTCTCTTGTCTTTTGGAAAAGACTTTCATGCTAATTTTTGTATTTTATTTTTCTTAGTACTTTGTCAAAATTAATGGGAACATTTTCCTGGTTCATCTTTTAATGATTCATTTTTTAACAGAGACACATACATACACACAGTGTCAACTATTTTTTCTCATTTATTCCACTTCTCCTAAATTTAATCTTTACACCTGGATTGGATGAATATTCACCTCTTGTACAGTTTTCATGTTTTGTTTTGGTTGCTGTTTTAAATTTTATTCAGTTTCACTCCCCCTGATACTCTCCCTAATCCTGTCCCACATTTTTTGGTCATTGTTACCAATTTGAGAATAACCTTGGAATGATCACTGTATTTCTAAAATACCCCTTTTTTAATGAGGGTGGGGTTTTTTTTTAATAATTTTTAATTTGAAAAAAGTGATAACTGGACTACATTTTAAAGAGAAAAACTTTAAGTAGACTCATTAAAATTTCCAGAGTAGGCTTTCAGTTTCGTGGACAACTGGCACAGATTAGGAAGAGGAACTTAGTTACCTATTTTCTTCCTGATTGCGTGAACTCTTCTAGTTGGCTCTCTTATTGAGCTTCTGAATTCCACCTGGGCTTTAGTGGCCTGCTGTCACCCTACTTTCCATTTGATCCCCAGCAACGTCATCTGCAGCTTGTTAGAACAGCAAAGTCTCAGACCTCACCCCAAATGTCCTCACTCAGTTGTCCACACACACAGTCTTGTTAAGAGCGCATTTGTAGTTTCAGAGGCATGTAATCAGCTCAAATTTGATAGTCAGCTCCCCTCTAGAGTATCGTTTTGCCCCAGGACTACTTCTGTGTTGTTTTGCAGTGGCTGTTATCACTGTAAGTGTTAGGAACTCCCCACCCTGAGATGTCCGTGGGTCCTTTGACTCCTAAGAATTAGAAAACGCTCAGTCAAACTGATGGGCTCAGACAAGGTTTATTAAAAAACAAAACACAAACTCATGCATGAAGTTGTCAGCAGAGTTTACCTTCCAGGCTGCTGGTGCAGTGAGGGCTGGAATCTGGGGATTTTAAATGTCAGGGTCCCTTAGATCCACTTGTTGAGTGGGGAGACAAACATAGTACACCCGCAGCTGTGCCTCCTCCCTGATGGCCTTGACAGTACCTAAAATCAGCTCAAAAAACACTTGTTACTTAATGCTTCTGTTTGCCTTGGGGGTCTGGACACTGTCTAGCCCACCATTATTTAAGAATGTGCTAGTTAGGTAATAAAGATTAGTGAATATCTGCCCCAAGGCTGGACACCTTGGAGTACCCGGATGACTAGGGGAAAAGCTGAATGACAAAGACCAGGCATGAGGCAGCAAAGAGCTACAGTTAGGCAGTAAGTCAAACAAGGACAGCTAGACCACATTTTCCTTTCATTAGTAAGTGACTAAATCCTAATATTTTCATTCTACCTCTAACTGGGGACCCTGGCTGTCACCCAGATTATACGTGCCTCAAAAGTATTTAATTTTTCCCTTCAAGGTAGATTCTAAATGTAAGCTGCACAATTTTTCAAAAAAGTAACTGTCTTTCTAAAAATACCAGTCTTCCAAAAATACCCCAGGCCTTGGAAATTACAGATTCATGAAGGGCTTAGTGGGCTGTAGGTGCTCCTCACCATCGGATGCACATGTAACGATGGCAGCTGGCAAAGTCCTTCAGTTCCCTCAAGTCTATTTACTGCCAAAGTGAAGATGTGCTCTTAGCACGGTCCTGCTTATTGTCTCAGAATCTTCGCTGTTGTCAAGGAGACACCTGTCTCCAAATGGCTGAGTACGCCTGCCGGTTTCATTTAACTGATGTTGAGTGTGTAATAAAGACTCACGTCAACCAAAGTGTAATGGCCACGTAGGCCCAATTAGCGGTGAATTGAAAAGCCAAGGCTTTTGGATTTAAGAGTCTTTCCTCCGAAATCTTATTAAATATCAAAATCTAAAGTTAAACGGTTTTGTTTATAAGTTGTGTTTTTATTTAAAAATGAGGCTAGTGAACGCATCCTCTTGGTTGACGCCACCACTACCAGCTGCCAGCCTCACGCCCTAACCCTGCTAACCACAGTGCACACTTGCAAGCAGCATATGCCCAGCACGCGACTGTGTCCAACTCCAGGTGCCAGAGCAGACCTCTGGTGTGCCGGTTAGCACAGTTGGTTTGGCATGTGCTTCAGTGAATGAGATAGATTTGTTGCAGCTCAGCTCCAAGCAGTTTGTGGCACAGTAGGCAAGGAATCTGGAGAAACAGGTATTATTAGTCCTGCCTTATCCTTATGTTTGGCTTCTATCTTGTGTAGGAGAAGAAATAAGAGTCAGGCAAAACCAGTCTGATCATTGTTCTCGTCTGTCACAGCATTTACATAATCTTTTGTGAGCCTTTACATCTTAGAAGGGCCATATTCCTTTAAGTTTCCTGGGCACCCAGAACAGGGCCCAAGATACTTACTAAATACTTGTTTACTGAATGCATTTTGTTAACAAAACTGAGTCAAAAAGTCTAAACTCAGCCTAGCCCCCAGTTATTAATAGTCCTTTATCGAGCTTCTCAGTGGTCACGGTGAGAATCAGGATAATAAGTTCCTGAGTTTCAGTATGTGAAAGATTTGTACATGGCATATCCTGGTAGAGGAGCGGTTAGAGTCACCACCTCCCAAGGAGTGTGGTCCATATATAACCCAAGGACATGAGTTTGTGTCCTGAGGTTGGGGGAGGACCAGGATGGACAGTTAGATAACAATGAATACAAATGTTTCCTCCCTGTCTCTCCTCTTGCCTGCTTGACTATTAGCTTCCATCATAGTCCACGTATAACCCAGGGACCCGAGGCCAGGGAAATAACCAAAATAAAATAAAATGCATTTTCCGCCTCCCTCTTCCTGTCTGCCTACTTGCCTTTGCTCCTGACTGCTTTCTTCCTCTTTAAAAAGAAGAATTTATACACTAGACCTGTTTTGTTTTGTTTTTGTCAAGTTACATTAAAATAGCTTTTAAGTGGAGTGATTTGCCTTCAAGTTGCAGCTATTAGAAAACTACATCACGCTCCTGCCATGGATGGCAGAAATGCAGTCTTAAGCAATTGTTCTAGAAAGCAATTTGTGATAGACTTTTTTTGAGTTTTATCAGAACCTTGTATAAGGTATATGTAGGTCGTCGAGTATACTAATAGTGTTAATTATGACACTTTTTTTAAAGGAAAGGTTCAGGCAAGAGTGAAGGCAGACAGGAAGAGGAAGAAGCATTTTTTTCACTTTAGTTGTTCATCTTGGTTGTGAACCTGGGGCCTTAGGATGTATGTGGATTGTGCTGCAGTAAATTCATCCACTAGGCCAGCAGGGCGCACCGGATTGTGACATTTTATAATCAAATAATATAACTTTTAAAATATTTGAAACATTTTAAGTGATAGAGGACAAAGATAATGCATAATACAATGTTAAATGAAAAGGACTGAATGTCTTCAGTACCGTTACATATTAAGCACTTGGTAATATTCATTTAGTTCTCACAACCCTGTGAGATATATGCATTAATATTATTTTATAGACCCACAAAGTGCGGCGCAGAGAAATTAGTCACTTTCTCTGAGTATACAGCAACTAAGCAGGAATTTTAAACCGTCTGACTCTAGAGCCCAAGCTAGTAGTTATTTTTTTTTAAAGAGAGGAAGGAAGGGAGAGGAATAAAAAGCATCTTTACTTATAGTAGTTTATCATCGAAACCCCAACTCACGAAACCTGGTACTTTGGTTTTACATGGGCCACCTGAGCCACAAGGGTTGCATCCCCCATCTACTGATTCTTTTTTTAATAGGGAAAAATGTAGCTGATGGGGTGGGGGGCCGGGGGGAGAATCAGCTTCCAGATGGTGACTTGATAGGACGTACTTTTGGGTTGCTTCCCACAGACACCAAAAAAAAAAAACTTTTTAAATCGCCAGTTTTCCTGAGACAAACACCAAGAAGTGACTGGTACTTCAGCTGCAGACGGAACAGCTGACAACTAATGGTGGCTAAGGGCATCCAGCGCGGTTCTGAGCTAAGCCGCAGATTTGGATTTGTGATGGAGCTTGGGGGTCTCCGGATGCACAGTGGGCGAAAGCTAGGGATTTCTCTGTGGAGGCAGCGAGAGGCGGCCCAATGGGGCTGAGACGCGGAGCCACGGAGGGCCGACTGGGAGGGGGTGAAAGGAGAGCCAGTGCGCCGGGAGCTGAGCTGGAGCCCAGGGTGAAACTGCGCTGGGCGCGGCCATAACCAGAAATCAGCCAAAGAGCTCACACCCCTCCCGTAACCATTTCCCGCCAGAGCCTAGGGTCCGGTGGAAATTCTCCTTCACATATCCAACCCCTGGAAATCCCACCCATTGGGTATCCCACCTGCTGAAATACAGTGAGAGGTCAGTCCCAAGCCACAGCACTACCCCTAGTGCCACCTTGTGGGTACAGGCAAAACTGCAGGATAATTGCCAATCCAGGGCAAGTCAAACCTATGCCACGCCAGGGAAACTGAACCCTCAAAAATGTGAACAGTGCCGAAGAGAGCAAGGGCACAGAGAAATATATGTGAAATGATGGATCCAATCAAAAACCCAGGGGAGAAATCTGAATACAGCAGACATATGTAAATGACCTGAATTTAGGGTAACGGTGATTAACAGATTCACGTGTATCCAGAAAGCAGTAGAGGCAGTAAACCAAGAATGTCAGGAAGCAAAGAGAATTAAAACAAGACATCAAACAAGTAAGAGACATGATGACTAAATTAATGAGGGACTTAACTACAGAGGGATTCAATAGGATGGATAGAGCTTCCAATAGAATCAGTGATCTGGAAGATAGGACAGAGGAACTCAAGCAAACCAGCAAAGAGATCAAAAATAAATTCAAAGAATTGAAGACAACATTCAGGACCTCTGGACAACATCAAAAGGAACAACATTCACATAATAGGGGTCCCAGAAAGAGAAGTGAGAGAAAAGGGGGCAAAAACCACATCTGAAGAAATAATGGATGAGAACTTCCCCAGTCTGCAGAATGAAGCAACCTCCAGACCCAGGAAGCTCAGAGGTCCCAATAAAAGAAACCCAATCAAATACACCTAGACATGTCACAAAAATGTCAAAAATACAAGATAAAAACTCAAAAGCAGCCAGAGAAAAACATGTCACATACAGAGGAGCCCCTGTAAGATTGTCAGCGGACTTCCCAAATGAAACTACAGGCCAGAAGGGAATGGCAGAATATATTCAAAGTGCTGAGAGAAAAGGATTTCCAACCTAGGATACTATATCCAGCAAGGTTATCATTCTGGACTGAAGGAATGATAAAAACCTTTACTGGCAGGCAAAAGTTAAAGAAGTTTATCACCACAAAACCAGCTTTGCAAAATTAAAGGATGCTCTAAAACAAAGAAATCACAATGAAAAACAGTAAGACAGCAAGTATTAAAAGTGGAGAGGAAAGGAGAACAAAAAAGTGCATAGTTAGATTTAATGGAAGACTATTATGCTTTCAAATAAAATTAAGTAGTAAACAGAACTATGAAGGCTAACTTCAGGGTAACCTCAATACATCCCCAGGGAGAAAGGGAAGAAGAAAACAAAAGGCAAAATCAATCAAAACATGACTGCACCATCAACCTAAAAAGAGAAAGAGAACAAAGTCATTATCTGGAGCAACATACAAGAGACAAATTATAAAATGACACTAAGAAGCTGTATATCAATAATTACCCTAAATGTTAATGGACTCAACTCAGCAGTCAAATGACACAAAGTGGCTTATTGGATTAAAAAACATAACCCAAAACAGAAGCATTCCCCTTTTTTTTTTTTGGACATCTTGGTTATTTCCCCCAGGCCCAGGAAGTGAACCCTGTTCCTGGAGATGTATGTGAACTGCACTGGGACAGAGGCAGTGGACCTAACTGCTATCCCACCAAGGTGGGCCCCACACTAATTTTTACATAGACTCTCCAACATAAAACCAAGTGTAACATTATGTTAAGTTTTTCTAAAGAATGTACACAGCGATAGTATTAGAATAATGCCATATGTATTTATAGGTTAATATTTTTATAACTAGTAAACCATTTAATAGGGGTAGATCTATAATAAGGTGGACTTTTCTGCCTGCATCCTCTCTCACACCCAAATGTTCTTGCCATTTGAATTGCTCCTCATTTGAGTATCTACTATGAGCAAGATGTTTTAGATCTTCCCTCATCCAGTAATCCTTCAGTGTCAGTGGTACTGTCTCCATGAGGCTACTTAGTAGCCCAAGACATGGAGTGGATGAGTGATTTTATATATCATAAATCTTTAGACTGAGTTAGGGCTTGGGGTTAGGCTTTCTGAGTCTGGTACTCTAGTCTTTTATGTTGATAACAATGAAATCTTTCACATTGGGAAAGATTAGCTTAATGTCCCCTGTGGTGGTGGCTCTTTTTTCATCTTAAGACTACTCACTCAAGGCTGTGGGGCCCACTAGGCCAATCCCAGCACTTTAACCAACTGCGCACATGCACGCCCAGTCTGGGTTCTTGTCAGCAGGTCTCCAGAGACTCGGTTCCAGCAAGATACTCCAGCTGTCACACCTCGTAACAAAATGTCCCTTAAACTTGTCTTGTGTCGTGACAGATTTTATTTCAGGTATGTGCTTCAGAATTCAATCTCAAATGAACTGCTTTATATTTCCCTTCAAAAAGTTTAAGTGGAAACCCTGCTGGAGAAGCTTTGTGGCCGCTGCCTCTTGCCAAGTGACGTCACGAGGACCTGGGTTCACATCCCAGCACCAAGAAGAGCAACCAAGATGAACAACTAATTAAAATCAAATGCTTGAAAGCAAAGTCTGGAAATGCGTACATCTGATATGAGGAGTAGCGACGCCAGCACCTCGCTGACCAGTGGCGCTCTGCGTCAGCTCTTGGATCCGGTGGCACTTAACCAGAGGCGCAGAACGCCACTGGTGTTCAGAGTAGAGCACAAACTTGGGGTGACACAGAAATACTTCTGAGAAGACCAGTTTCATTTATCGGAGAAAAAAACTCAAACTGACACCAATATGACTGGTGATTTTGCACCAAAGGGATTAAACTGAAGTTTGTTGGCTTAAAGGCAACTTGAAGAAGATTGTGTGTATGCAGGTGTAAGAAGGACTACAGGCCAGTACACGAAGGAGATTGGGAAGCACACGTTCTAGTCGCCTGGCACTTCTGGGTGTTGTTGAGCTCATGCCACCGCTCCCCAGTGTTTCCTCAACCCAGCAGCCAGCTCGACCTTTACATTTAAAGTTTAAGTCAGTGTATACTTAAAACCATGTCACTCGGTAAAAGCCACCTCCAAGGCCCTGCATGATCTCGACCAGTTCTCTGCTCGTTGTGCATCCGGGTCTGTTCTCCCCTCCACTCAGCCCTCTCCAACCTGGTTTGGCCTTGCCCTTTGCTCTGCCAGGATGCTCTTCTCCACCACCCCTGCTGTTTTTTCAGATGTCATGGCTCCCTAAGGCTTCCCTGCCCCTCTTTAAATTTGCAGGGTTCCACCACTATCATCACTGTGCGTGTGTCTATGTCTGTTGCTTTGTGTGTGTGTGTGTGTCTGTGTGTCTATGTGTCCTAGTGTTTTCTCAGGAATATAAGCTCCCTAACAGCAGGAGATTCCTAATTATTTTTTTCACCTCTGAATCCCCAGGACCAGAATAATGCCTGGCAGAAGGTACTCAGTCAGTGTACGTTGAATGACTGAAACACAGCAGATGTACTACTTCTCCACAAACAATTCCACACATTAGTGTGGTCATTCGGAAGCCACAGATCATAGAAGTTAGCTCAGTTTTGCCAATCCTCAGTGGTTAGGTATGACCAAAGTGATTCTTTTCAGTTTTCACGTGGACACACCTGTTTATTTAGTTACATCCTTTTACAGCATAGTAAATTTTTAAAAAATAATTTTAATGGTCAGTTGTTAAAAGTAAAAAAAATCATTTTAGGAAGGCTCGACTTTATTAATAGTTAATACGCCATGAACTACACTCAGCGATTGAAATAAACTATTGACTTGTTAGCTTCATTTATACCTTTCTTTGTACCTGACAAATATAAAACTTATTGTTTTCAGTAAGTTACACTGAGCTCTTTTGAATTAAATCTTTACCTTTGTAATTGATGTTAACATTTCTCAAGAAACTAAGAGATTTATAATATTCTCTAAGAATTTTAAGATTTCTCTAAAAATTAAAAAATTTCTATATGAAACTTGACCCCTTTATAGTCATCTTTTGCTAAACACATCATCATATATTATGTGAGATCCAAAGTGTGTTTTTTGTTGTGATTCAGGGCTTTTAGGGGAGAGATATTTCTGTAAATCCCAAGAATTTTGTCTCTCCTTCCCTTACATCTGTCCTATTTATACCAAACTGAAAACCACAGGTAAATGTAATTAAATCTGGATCCCTTCTTTGAGTTCAGCATTCTCAGAGAGATTTGTTAGACCTGTGAGGCTCAGGATTGAATGAAGGGAAACTTGAGCTCCAGGTGCAAGCCCAACACTGTCCTTGGCATTTAGCTCCGTTAATTTTCAGAACATACTGTTATATGGGTTTACTTTGTGCCTTTGAGAAATTCAGTGCATATTAAGGTTACACAAGTCAATGATTAAAACTGGGGTTGAATCCAAATCTGACTGTGGGGCTCACTTTACTTTCTCAAAGTGCCTCTTTAACTGGTTTTGGCGGTTAATTTATCACTGACATGTAGTGAAAAGCTATCGCCTTCTTAAATGTAATGGTCATGGACAAGTAAGGAAACTCATTTTTTCAATCAGCAAAGGGGACTGTGATTTTAGGCTCTGTTAACTACAGCTTTAAACATTACTTTTCTCACTTGTCAGTGACAAATTATTCTTTTTAAAATCATACTGTTTGTCTCTTTCCCCTAAACTTGCACTAACTGCTCTATAGTGAAGGCACATCTTTGCATCATTGACACAGAGAGGAAGTGAGGGATTGAGTCACAGTTTGAAACTTTAAATTATCTTTAAATTTCTGTGTTTGTATTACAGGTTATGGTGCCATTGATGTTTGGAGCTGATAGAACTTTCTAAAGCTAGTTTTCATGAGGATGAGAACCACACTTACTAATATTTTTCAATATCTAATCTAATGCTCTTCATATGTAATTCATAGTCTAATGTTATCTTTGTAAACTCCTTAACCTTTTAAACTTAAACTATAGTCTAAAAGTCCTTTGGCAATAACTGATTTAATTATTTTTTCTCATCGGTTTTATAGTTAGTGAAATGCTTTTACTCAACAAAATGTATTTGAAATAGTTGTCATCTCGTTTGTAAATTTTATCTCATATTGTGATTTAATGAATAGTCCTTCTGAAGTGAAATAATGACCCTGTGAAATAAATTCACCAAAAACAGACAGTCAAGGTCTCCGTTCAGCTCCAGACAGTTAAGTCTTTGGTGTTACTTGGCATAGCATGTTGTCTCACCGTCACGTGCTTGTCTCGCAGCGACCCTGCCATGAAGCAGTTTCTGCTGTACTTGGATGAGTCAAACGCCCTCGGGAAGAAGTTCATCATTCACGACATCGATGACACGCACGTCTTCGTAATAGCAGAGCTGGTTAATGTCCTCCAGGAGCGAGTGGGTGAATTAATGGACCAGAATGCCTTTTCCCTTACCCAGAAGTGAAAATTATTAGATACTGACCACGAAGAAATTATGAGTAACAGACGTGATAGACTTTCACCGTGTGGCGTCTGACGTGACTGAGCAGACTTAGAGAAATGCTTAGGAACGTAGTATTGTTTGCTCAGAAAAAAAAGACCCTACACTGATTTTCCTGTGTTTTTTCCAACATGTGTACTCTAGAAATAAAAAATTATTTAACAGTTGACTGTAATTTTTTTAATATCCTAATAAAATATAAATGTAAATGGGTTTCTTACCTTTTTAATACAAACAATGCATTAAGAATCTAATGGAGGTGCACCCTGGGAGAGTAGCCGTTGGGTCCCCATCTCCAGAAGAGCACAGCCCACGTGCATCCCAAGGACCCAGGTTCATGTGCTGGGGCTGGGAGTTGGGAGCAACCAAGATGATCAAATAAATAAGCTGCTAAAAAGAAAAGACTGACAAATAAGCTTTTAAAATATCAATCTAACCTAGGTATTGTTGCTTGTTCTTGTTAGTAATTGTGGAGTTTCGTAGCGTGGTGTGGTCGTTTGGTTTCAGTGAGGATCTTCGCAGACCTCCTGTTGAGACAAATATGCTGACATAGGGACTTGGGCGATGTCTGTCTTTCAAATGTCATCTGCGTACCAGCCCACGCTGTTGGTGAAGACAGGGAAGAGAAGCGTGTAAAGGTACAGTTTACATTCCCCTCAACGGTTTTCGCAAAGTGCAGAGGATTAGTGCCGAAGGGGAAAAGGCCAAGGTGCTCTACAGCGTCAGTTTTTCCTTGTTCAAATTCTGGGGATTCTACTTTCCCATCAGGGTAAATGTTTTTTGTTTTGTTTTTTTAAAGGAAAGGTCTAGGCAGGAAGAGAGAGGAGGAAGAAGTACTGTTTATTTGTATTTAGTTGTTGACTCTGGTTGTTCCGCCGATCCCCGGTCTTGAACCCGGGCCCTTGGGAAGTGTGGGAGACTGCTCCTAGGGTGTGCTAGATGGTTCAGCCACCTGGGCGTCCCTGGTCAGAGTTCTGTGTAAGGAAATCAGTTTTACTTGTGCTTTCTTCCCTGTGAGAATCCCTGTTTATTAATTTTTTAAACAATCCCTATTTAAACATCTTAAAAAGAAATTTAAAAAGGAGCAGGTAGAAGAAGCAAGTCAGTCTTCTCAGAATCAACATTAGAGTAAAATATATTGCATCTAGTTCTATGATTTAGGCAGAAACAATAGTGCTGACAGGGCCTTTGTTAACTGGGATGGACTCCTCGGATGGAATTTTCCAAAAGAAAATAACTTCCATGATATGTGGAATCATCTCACACCTGGTTTACTTGCCTCCTTATGGCATGTTTGTTCCCGTCACCTGTGTATCACGTTCACTCATGTTTACGTGCATTACTGGAGCTGGAAGTGTCCGCAATTGGGTGTATTTATCATGAGTCGCACCCACATAATTCAGTCCATGCAATTGTGACTCCCACATAATACTGCCGACAATTTTCATATCATGCTGCTCCACTGATACTAAAACTTGTTGAGTGGAAAATGTGCCTTCAGAATTTCTGCTTGTACTGATGTGTTACTGAATCTTGTGTTTGGGTACAGATAAATCAATTTCTAATATACCTCAGGCCTTTGTCATCTAATGCTTTTTATATTAACACAAAGCACAGAGAAGTTGCAAAGTTTAAAAGTATGCAAAAGCTATATTGGACAGTGACTGCAGAGAGTGTCAACTGAAGGAAAATATTGACTTGTTTTTTAAGAAGTTGAGTTAGGGCAGATGTTAAAGATATTTCTCTGGAGCCTGCATTAGAATGAGGGCACAGCAATGCTAGGAACCCCCCTAACCGCCCTTATTTGACTTGCCGAACTATGAGAGCACAGGAAATGTTTAAGTAGCATTTGTCTGAACTTTGCATCTTGGAATCTGATGTTATTTGATTCAATATAGGTATCCAGTATCTCTGGTTCTCTGCAGAATAAGAGATATTCCCTATCTCTGCTGCTTTTTATTTTTAACAAAATCCTAAATCTTGTGAAAAGCTAGCATGAACTTGCATTTTCCTTTAACTGCATAGTAGGATCATATTTTAAGTTCTGGAAGATAGTTGACCTGTCACAGATATCTAGGTACTAAAATTGTGATATTTACACTAACTTCTTGATCAAAGTTTAATTTAGATCCTGGCAGATCAAAAATTTTTAATTCCTTGAACCCCAAATTCCTTGTGAAATGTAGTGTGGTTATTTGAAAGGTTCGAACATCCTATTTACACATCACTGTTCTTGTCAAACTTGCCTTGAGAAGTCAGTTTGGTGAATAATCACTGAACGTTTCTTATACTAGGCGTGATAGGCACTCCTGTACTTCTGATTGGCATAGTCCGTGGTGTTCAGGCTTATCAATGATTATATCTCTTTTAACATTAATGGGTGATTTGACATGATTTCTGAGACATGATGACTTATGTTCTTTAAATTTAGTGATTGCACATTAAACCTCACCCAGCTCTAGAGAAACGAAGAGCTTTGACATGATGCCTTGTGCTTTCATTAGAAAACAGAAGCATTCTCCCTCTTAAGCTTAGGTAGGAAAGAGGCCTATTAAAGAAGAGGGGCTATTTACAAATATTGTCAAGAAATTAGTCTCAGGTGCACATAACTACTTCATTTGCAATCAGCCTAACGCTGACAGGTCTCTTGGTGGGATTATGGAATAAGCTTTTTCTAGGAAAGTAAGAGCCCTGGCTGAACTCTGTCTCCAGGGATCCAAATGCCAACTCCCTGCTCACTGGCTCTGGGAGCTCGGACATGTGATGACCTCTGCGCCTCGGAGCCCTTCTCTGCGAGATCAGGGTTAGCGAGTATCACGTTTTGTTTGGATGACTGCAAATTCAAGTGTAAAGTGAATCTCAAACCTTGAGTCTATAGAGCACCATGAAAATGTAGAGAAAACACACGTTTTCAATTGTTCTTAGTTACAATAGAGTGAAAGGAGGTGAGGAAAAGCAGATGGGGAAGAAGAGAAATTTTAGAGCTTTGGGTAGATAGGGCCCTCTACCTTAATTAATTATGAAATTGAGCAGCTTTGTTAGAAAATTTCTGAACAGGTAACCCTTGTGAGACCATTTCTGTCTGCCTTTGTTCTTGAATGATGGTTAGTCTGGTATAGAATTCCTGTCATAATCCATGTCCACCAATACTGGACCATTTTACAATGGTGAAGAACGCTTTGAAGTATGGTGAACAGCAGGGAGTGTTGACATATATCTGAGGAATGGGGAGCTTGCACATATGGGGAAGCTACACGGGAATTTATATTAATTTATTTTTTTTAAAGTGACCTCAGTAAAATGCTAATTTTTAAAAGCTGGGCCATTTTTCTCATTGTCCTCATTTTCTGAATCCAGTTTGTATTTTACTCGAGTGACTTTTCTGCTTGGATTACAGGAGTTTCTTTCATCCCGTCTCTTGCTTTCTTACCTTATTGTTTTTCCTCAGGCTCTCATTCTTAAACAGCCCCCCTCTCCCTCTCCTCACCCCCATTTTTTGTTCCTCTGTACTGTTTATTATTTCTTTGAAATTTTAAAACAACCAAAGTGTACTTACCTTGCTAATTTTTCCTGGAATATGTGAGTCTTCTTGATCTCACAAAATGTAGGTGGTTTGTTTATTTTGCTTTGGGGAAGATTCTGTTTGTTTCTGAATGAGTAAATTTTCTGTTAACAACTCTCACACCTCTATGCCTTTTTGTTCTTCAGAAACACCTATCCATGAGTTAATCCTCTGAAATGATTAACATTTTCTAAGTTGCTTTCTCACCACTTTCAATGATTTTTATTCTCTGTTCCAGGAATGCTTGGCAGATTTCTCACTGACCTTACATTTACTTTAATGAAAACCTGCTTCCAACTTGGATTTCATCTTGGCTGCTGCACTTCTATTTTACGTCACCCTCGAAACTATTCCTTGTCACAGCGGTTTTGTTTCTTGAAGGTGGGATCTATAGGTACCATTTTATTTCTTACTGAAGTTATCTTTATCATGAGCAATACCCATTCATTGGCGGTAGATTGGAAAAGGGAAACAAAAGAAATGTAGCTCATCCCTAACTCCACCACTCAGGAATAACCACAATTAAAATTTAGATGACTGTCTTCAACCCTTTTTCTAAGTTTAAAAACAGTCCCCCTGCCCTGGCTTACTGACCACACTGTTTTGACACCTGCTATTTCACCTAATCTTTCATGATCTTTTGTTTATTAAAAACATGAAGTAGCATTTCCATTCCAGAGGAAAGTTCTTCCGATTTCTTGAGCACAGTAGAATTATATGGGAAGCTCTTAAAAAAAAAAAATTGATGCCTGTCTTCAGCCCCGTTATTCAGATTTAATTGTTCTAGGATGGGAATCATATTAGTTTTTTGTTTTTTTTTTTTTCAAGGAAAGGTGCAGGTAGGAATGGAGCATTTATTTTATTTAGTGTTCATCATGACTGTTCCCCACCCGCTCCTGGCCCTGGGTGGCAAACCCAGGTCCCTGGCGTGTATGTGAACTGCCCCCTGTGGACCCATCCACTAGGCCACCAGAGCACAACCTATTAACATTTTTTTAAAGTTTTCCATTGTTCCTAATGTGTGATCAGAGCTGAGAACCAAGTGTGTGCAGCAGAGATTTGGGGTAGTAGGTTTTGTTTGGGGGGTCTTGTTTGGTATTTAGTAGGCTTTTAACAGCACAGCTGACTTGTTTTTCTTTTACAGCCAAGGAAATGACTGAGTCTATCCAGCAAGGAACTATCTTTTTAAAAATCCCCTGATTAGATAATTGCTTCTTTAAGTAGTTGCAGAATCTTACTTATTGACAGTAGTTACTTCGGTTTGGATCCTTTGGTTGGATTGACGAAAGTAATTACCGCATTATTAATTGGCTACACGTACATTCACTGTAAGATAGTGGAGTCATTTGTTTATTCACTATTTACCATCTGGCAAACCTCTTTTAGTGAAACAAACCTAAGCTGCGCCAACATGTCAGTTCCCAGGCAAGGTCTTCTGAGGAGGATACCTAATATTCAGTATTAACTTGGTTACATAATGATGCTAGTCTGCCTCTGCCTTCCCCCAAACCCTCCATAACATCGAGTTACACAAGGTCCTTGGATGTGTCTGATTTGTATTTTATTAAATCAAGAAAAGAAGTTGAGTTTCCTCTTCAAAAACACAGGGAGAGCAGAGGCAGGATCCTGAGAGATGTGCATCTTTCCTTTAAAAAAGAACAAAAAACATTGAATATGGCATACCCTGGTGGAGCAGCAGTTGTGTCTGCCTCTGGCCAGGTGCAATCCAAGTACTTTCCAAGGACCCTGGTTTGCATCCGTGGGGCAGACAGGCAGGTGGGCCGGCAGGATGGGAGCGGGGACAGTTAATGTGAACAATTAGATAAAATTAAATGCTTCTAAAATAATCATATAGTCTTCACAGCTACAATCAGCAATTACTGCATCTTGGACATTTTTACAGAAGTGTATTGTCTAAAAGTAAGTGTTTTTTGAGTGTTTAAACTGTTTAGTTTGGCTATACTAGGTGATTGGTCCAAGAACTGCTCTGAACATTTCCCAGAATAAAATTATTTTGGCCACGATCTGGGCAGAAATGCCGTTAAGGGCTTCTTCCATCGGAGGCTCCTCAGAGCTATGTACCATCTGGCACCTGGTAAAAGGGCAAGTCCCCGCCTGAGCCGGGCTGGGCTGGGTCCAGACACGAAACCCGCTGAGCCTGCTGGGTCTGGCAGGCCAGTCTCTGACCCCAGACTATGACACTGTAATCTCGGGGAGGGCCTCGACTTGGCAAGAGCAGAGTTGCGTTCTTCCTAAGCCATTTCATTGTTTTGTTTTTAATTTGTGGACACTGCCGGATTGCTAATTAGTTAACTGCCCTAGAAAAAGCATAGGTCCTTCAGTATGCATGTTCATGTGTTCATTTCATCATGGCTTTTAATTTCATATCCCAATTTTTCCTTTATTCCACATTCCTCATTTCTTTCATTCTTTGTATGAGAGCATCCAAACACATATAAGTAGTTTAAATCCCATAACATCTGGACCACTCAGTGTTATCATTCATATTTGATTCTCATTTAAAGAAATAATACAGGCACACCTGGCAGAGTAGCTGTTGGGTGGTGTCCATACACATCCCAAGGACTAGAGTTTACGTCCTGGGAACCGGGGGGAGCAGCCAAGATGAACAGATAAATCAAGTAAATGGACACCTCTTCCTCCTCTCTCTTCCTGCCTGCCTGCCTACTCACCTTCATTTCTGCTGCACCTTTCCTTTAAAAAAAAAAAAAAAAGAACCAGAATAGAATTCTGTGTTCTTCCTTCATCATCGCCCCCTTTTTTACTCTCCCTATGCAAGTATGACCATGAACTTGATGCATCATCCCCACTACTTGAATCACTCAGTATGTTTTCATAAAAGATAATACCATTGTGTTTTAAAACATAAACAATACACAAATAGTAACATGCTGTTCATCCTCACTCTTTCCACACTGCTTTTGAGACCTATCTATGTGGACACCTGTGGTTTCAGTTCATTATAGTGTATTTGCTGTTCCATCATATGAACACATGCAGCTCCATGTTTGTTCCTCGTTTTGTGGACATTTAGGTAACTCCCAGAGAGGTCAGCAACAGTGCTGCAGTTGTGTGTGTCTCCTCCTGCACCTGTGCACTTGCATCCTGAGTCATTTCCGAGAAAGGGACGTGCTGGGCCAGAAGACAAATGGTTTCAACTGCAAGAAACCTTACCAAGAAGCTGAGTCAATGAACATTACACCAACAACACGTGTAAGTTCCTGTTTCACACCCCTGCTAACACGTTTTTGCTAGTCTGAAGGGTTTAAAATAGAACTTAATCTCAACCGTGGTTTTATTTTGTTTTGATTTTTGAAGGAATGCTGCAGGAAGGAGTGAAGGGAAGTAGGCAAGCAGGCAGGAAGAGAAAGGAGGAAGCAGCATTTATTTTAGTTCATCTTGGTTGTTCCCCCTGGCCCTGGGACCCAAACCCAGTCCTTGGGAAGTGTGTGGACTGCATCTGGAGTATTTACCCGCTACACCACAGAGCCTTGTTTTGTTTTTAAAGAAGCCCTAGTGAGCTTCTATTCTTGCTGTTTCTTTTCCTTGTTTTTTTGTTGTTTTTTCTTAACCTCCTGCATCAAATCTTGAACTCCAGCCGCTACGCTTCACATGGTCTGCTCCTTAGTTGCCTGAACCCCTGGGATGCACCCTTTATTCTTATTTATTTATTTATTCTTATTAATTTTTTAAGAGAGGACGTTGAGAGAGAAAAGGAAGAAACATTTTAGAAAGGAAGGAAGAGGTGGAGAAAGCACTTTTGTTTCGGTTGTGTGAAAAATAACGATACTGGATTCATTTTTTCTGGAGTGTTTGCTTTCTGGGAAATATACCGTGGACAGGCGATGGGGATTAGCATCAGACGTAAGTGGCGTGGGGAGAGCGTGGAGCTGAGATATGGTGGGATGGGAAGGCCACTTCAACTCTCCGGTTTTCTTCCTACGGAAGCTGCACCCAGTCTTGCCGTGAGAAACGCATCAGACAAAAACCCAAAGTACAGAGAAGTCGACAACACAGCTGGCCAGTGCGCCTGAAAACAATCAAGGTCATGAATAAAAGGGAAGACTGAGAGACTGAGACGGGCGCGAGGCGGCTAAGGAGCTGTGAGGAGTAAGTGTGAGGCAGCTTCCAGGCGGGTCCAGGGCAGGAATGGCGTAAGGTGGGAGCTGTGAAAATCTGTGCGAAGCCTGCAGTTGAGTTAGTGAAACAGTACCAATCTTGGATTCTGGTTGTGACCGATGTCCCACAGTAATGTCAGACTGCACCATGTTCCCCATAGTGGGGACTGGGGCTCAATGAACAGACAGGCACAATGCAGATAAATGTCGAAGCTGGGTGGCAGGCCCTGCCACATGACTGTCCTGTCTGCTTTCACTGAACTGTCAGGGTTTCCATTAAAAGTTTTAGATGTGAATACTGTGTTCTAGAAAATAACATGCCTACATTTATTTCAATAAGCGAAGTATAGAAGAGTGGTTCATATGGATTTGGGTAACAAGAATTCTGTGTTTGACGTCTGTTTTGCCTTTTAATAGTGGATGACTTGGGACAAATGACTAAACTGTTGTTTCATTTTTTGAGATACTATTGTGACTAGACAAGGGTCTGCTGTCCAATGCAAAGAAAGTCAGAAATGTGGCACTTCTCTCTTTGCAAAAAGTAGGTGTATTGTGAGTTTAAAGGGCAAGGAGACAGAAAGAAAAGTTCCTGACTGTCTCACTGACCGGGGGTCATGGCGAGCTTTGAAGGGGTTTGGGGGTGAGGAAGGAGAGGGCAGGACATCTAGGGACTGGCTAGAGTGACATTTGCACAAGTTAAACATTAGGGACGTGGCACTCTAAGGCATTTGTCGCTGTGTTAGGTTTTGCTGGTCCTGATCTTCAAGGTCATCGGAAGAACAAGGCTCTGCCATCGACACCTGTGCTCTGGACAGTGGCCCCTGCTAGTTCCCGTTCAGTGCTTCTTTCCAGCCCAGTGGTTCTAGTTCACTGTTAACCTCAGTCTCTTCTGCAAAGCATGCTTGGAAGGGAAGTTCAGCAAACCTCCTGACTTCAGAACCAGTGTCAGTAATGACTCCTGACACCAGGTTCCAGGTGCACCGCTTCACACCTTGACAACTGTATCCGCCACACTTGTTCTGTGTACACTGCAGGCCATACTCATGATAGTGATATCTGCCTCATGGAGTTACGGATTAAGTAAGAGAAAATATGTCCTATGCATTGTTACAGTATGTGGCACGTAGTAAGAACTGAACAATTTGAAATGCAGTCTCATTTAGCGATAACTAACAAAAATATGCTTCCATTAGATTAAGCAAAAAAAAAAAAAAAAAAGGAATTTATTTCCACAGTGTGTCTCAAAAAACCCAAGGACTGGCGCAGCCTTATGGCTCAGGCCACAGGTAGGGCAGCCATGCACACGGGCCATGTAAAGCCCAACGACCTGGGTTTGAGCCCCAGGGCTGTGGGAGGAAAGGAAAGAAAACCCAAGGAAGGGCAGGAATGCAGCTGAGCCTCCCATTTAAGCTGAGACTGGAGAACTTCTGCTCCTTCCCTAAGCACAGCTTCCTTCTCTCAGCTGAGGACCAACTCTTTTTGTTCCTCACACTTGATTTAAGAGGGAACATGGTGACCTGTGGATCGTTATCTGTCCATTCAGACTCCTGTCAGAGTGAAACTAAGAGCTACTCGTCCTGGTCCTTAGTGTCCAAGGAAAGGCCCATTGGCCCCACCAAGAAAAGTCACTTTGTACAAGGATAACTGGGGTGACCATGTTGCCTCTGGGAGTGGGCTTTGAAAGTTCTATAAAAAGACGCATGAAAATGCAGCAAAATCAAATTAGTGTAGCTGTGCTTTTTCCATCCTTTGCCAGGCACATGACAGACTGAAGGCACAGTAGAAGTACACAGACTTGTAACTCTTTCCGTTCGTGTGCCTGTGACAAAAGCATCAGAATTCCAAATGTTCCTTCAAACTTTTGAGAAACACTGATGCTCTGAGGAGATGCGTGATATGCTTCCTGTGACGTCCACGTAACCCCTATTCATTGTCCTTCCCAGGGGCGCACACATCCTTGCGTCGGCACCGTGAGTCCTGTCAATAAGAAGAAAGCAGAGGCCACCACTTGGTCTCCCTGTAGATGTCCCCCGGGAGCGTGCCTTCACTTGGCTCTGGCAGCCCTGACTGGGCTCTGGCCACCAGGGAGAGTGCTCCATGCACGCTCGTCATGATTGCCCGCTCGTCCTCTGTTGCTGACCTTCTCTCCTGCAGAGAAGATGTGCTGGGGCGCTGTGGGTATATGACAAAGGGAAACTCGTGCTCAAACACGTGGAAGATACCTGTGTCTGCAAGTAGATTTCTAAGTCAAGCTTCTGGAGAAAGAAAGAAGAAAGAAAAAATTCCTTTTAAAATGAAAAATAATCACCCAGTGGAAAAGCATCAAATACCCTGTTTCATTCCTCACATCCCTGCTGACATGATTCGCGGTTCATGAAAGGCCCATGGGCTCTGGCGAGGGGAACTGACGGCACCAGCATCCCCAGCGGTGCCCTTTTAGAGGAAGTGCTTCAACGCGATTTAAATGCCAAATGTTCAGTGGTCTGCAATCCATTCTGTATCCCAAAACATTAAAATCTTCACTCCTCTCCCTCAAAGACTCATTTCTCTTCAGCGTCAGTCTAGTAAGTTCAGTCTAAGGAAAACTTGACAGTTCTTTGAGCAAAGTCCTTCCAACTAGAGCAATAAGTTTGAATGTGTATGTCAACACAAAGAAAACTATAAAATTATAAATAAGACCCAAGCTCCACCTGAGATTACAGGTGATTTACTGCTTCTTGTCTGTGTTTTCTACAATTCATGTAACTAATTCATATAATAGAGAAATAACACAAGTTAAAGGAAATATTCTAATGAGACAGTGACCACGTGGGTAAGTTAAGAATATCGTGTACTTTTTGAATGTATTTATCCTGCAATGCATAAATGGAACAAACCAGTTTTACTTTCAAAGAAAAAAATTCATTATCAATATTGTCTTCCTTCTCACTATCAAGTGTTTGGTTCTCATTTTCTTTGATGATATTTCTATGAGGGACAAATGAGCATTTTGCTTCGGTTTCATTAGCTATTTGCTTTTTCCTTTCTATTCATTTAAAAAGCATGTTGATGCACAAGGGACTGAATATACATATAAGTAAATATAAAGACAAGTCGATATATTTTTGTATTCTAGCATTCATTTATAAAGTAGTAGAATAAAAGGAATAAATATAAGCAAATCAAGTGTAATATTAAGCACCGAACTCTAGTTATCTGTGACTTTATTTGTAAACTTTTAGAAAGTTCACACGTTAGTAAAAATTATACTTGACCACGCAATTTATTTATTTATTTTAAAGGAAAATTATGGGCAGTAATGAAGGCAAGCAGGCAGGCAGGCAGGGAGAGAGAGAAAGAAGCAGCATTTATTTCTTACATGTAGTTGTCCATCTTGGCTGCTCCCCACAGTCCCAGGACACAAGCCGGGGTCCCTGGGATGTACGTGGACGGTGCAGTCCACAGGAGACAGACCCAATTAAACCGGCAGGGTACATCATGACACTCACTCAAATCACCCAAGTCACAAGTTTAACAGCATGACAATGTCCTAAATCTGTATTTTAAATTCCATTTTCATGTTTATTGAGTTGATTGCTTTATGGTGTATCTATCGTCCCACCTCCAAGCCTAAACCCAACCCCAAAACAGCTTATTTTTAAAATTGTATTACACGCTGTAAATAAATATACCAATTGACCTGTCAATCTTCTGTTTGATATATAGTTAGGAGGAGAAAATACATACGAAATTCTCTTGGAATGCTTGTCCCTGCACGGGTCTGATAAGTATAAAACCTTAGAGTCACAACAACTTGAATTTCATCTCCAAGTTATCCAAAGTATTTGGCAAAATAATAGAAAACGCATATACACACAATGTATTTTAGAACTTTACATGTAATAGAGAGTGTTCTAACACTATGAATAGTAAAATTTTATGAGGCACTCACCTGTCATTTCTGTTAAATTGATAACTTGGTTTATCTTCTAGTATAGGACAATCTAAAATTTAAAAGGCCAAAAAGGAACATTATTCAAGGATAATTAAGCAGGTCCAGCCCATAATATTAATCAGCATAGCAAGACAAGCAGGTTTAGGATTCTAATTCTGAGGAAATGAAAACGTCCCATTTTCTGAGTTATATCCTTAGGGAGGATTAATGCAGAGGGAATAATGAAAGGAAGGAATAATGTGGGAAAACATGCCTCTTTGGTAGATAAATATTAATGAGTTTTGTTTTCTGAAAACCCAGTTTGGGTCTAATTAGGTACTTAATAAAGCTCATAAGAAAAACAGAAGCTTATTCTGTTTGGTGGATTTTCATCCCACCAGTTAACCTCCAGTTAAGACAGTGGATTTTTCATTCACTGACACTTCTGTTCGGAAAGAACAAAAGCAGCTTAATACACCAGCTCTTTCAACAAGGTGCTTTACTCTCAGTTCTAGCAGCTGGTCCCGAGATCCACGCTGCAGGTGCACAGCCTGGCTGTCAGGCTTCCACGGGCACAAGAAACGGGCCTTCTGGCTGTTGTCCAGGAACCGCCACAGGGACAGAAGTGCCAGCCTCTTCCTCGCTCATCCCCAGAAGCCCCCCTCCTTAGGAATCCTTGGCTCCCCCAAAGCCCCAACCTCCAGGAGCTCTCGCCCCTCCTCCTCTGCACCCCTCTCCTGGGAAGCCAGAGCCTCCGGCTTTCCCCTCAGAAGGCCAAACGCTGGTGTCTGCTCTGCTCCAGGAAGCGTGGCCAGGAGCCACAAAAGTATGGCACTGCACCCTATCAAACGATGAGCGGCTCAAGAAGATGTGGTATATACACACGATGGAATACTACTCAGCTGTATAAAATATATGAAATCCTGCTATTATCAACAACATGGATGGAACGAGAGGGGATGATGCTAAGTGAAATAAGTCAGAAGGAGAAAGACAAATACCAGACGATCTCATTTGTAAGTGGAACATAAAGAAACAAAGCAAAGGAACAGACTAAGCAAAAACCAACCATTGGACATTGGTCAGAGAACTGAGGTGACCAGAGGTCAAGAGGAGCAAATGGCGGGGGGCAACGGAGACAGGACTACTAGAAATGCGGTGCTAGGCAAGTTGTGTTATCATGTATTTGATGAAGAGTAACTGCATATATAAACTTATAGTGTTGGTGAATCAAAGTTACTTCAATCAAAATTGAGAAAAGGAATGTGCAAAACAAAATAAAAATATATGGCGCGTGCAATAAAGCCAGGAAATCTGATGTGTAGTCAAGAGGGGAAATGCTCACTAGAAATAGACACAGAGGTGTCTGCAAATTAGAAAGAGCAGAGAGCTTAAGCACGCTATGATAAATCTGTTAAAAGATCAAGAAGAAAGGTGGGCAACAGGTATGAATAGATGCGGATCTTGGGGAAAGAGATAGAAACTACAAAAAAAGATCCACATGGAAATACAACAGATAATTTTTCAAGATATCATAAATTACCTTAAAGCTGGATACAACAGAGGAAAGGATCGGTGAACTAGAAGCCAGTTTCTAGGGTGAACTATTAAGAGAAATATAATTTTAAAAATGAACAAAGTCCAAAATCTCTGAAAAATAGCACATGGTTAAAACATGGAAAGGAGAAGATGTGAGAAGAAGAGGAAGAGAATTGAGCCTAAGAAAGTTTGAAGAGAGAATGGCTCAACCAAACTGATGAGGGACACCCACGTGCAGGTTGAAGTCGATGGAACGCCAGGCAGGCTGGAAGCAAAGCAGATCCACGCTTCTGTGCAACATACTGACGAAGCTGAACTCAGAACAATCTTTAAAAGCAGCCGAAGAAATGCTTTTGTCAGAAACAAAGGAGCCAGAAGACAACAGAAGCACATCTGCAAAATGTTGAAAGTGAAAGAACAGATTCAAACAATAGCCTTCAAAACTGAAGTCAAAATAAAGACATTTCCAGACAGACACAAAGTGGGAGAATTGCCATCAGCTGAGGCGCAGACACATTGCAGGAAATCCTCAAGATTTCTTCTTCAGGCTGATGTGATTCCAGAAGAAAGCTGGGACAGTGGGGAAGAATGAAGAGCACCAGAGAGAGTAACTATACAGACAACTATAAAAGACCTCAAAATATACTTCTTTTCTTTCCACCTGCCCACCGCCCCGTCCACCCCATTTCCCTCCTGACCCCGGATCTTTGATCTTGGAGAAAGTGAGGCAGTAAGAGGGCCAGGGCAGAATCCACAGTGGCAGAATGTGCCCAGGCCAGGGAGAGCAGGGCAGAGGGTGGGGGTGTCACACAGGCAGCAGTGCGTGCCCAGGAGGCTGGGGATGTGGGCAAAGGGGGGCAGAGGCCTTGGAGGCAGAGAAAACTGAGCAGCGGACAGCGCGGGAGCAGTTTGACCGACTGGTGGCAGATTGGACTGATTGAGCAAATAAGTCAACATATTGAGTATAACAGACGCCAGATTTCTCACTGTTCAAGAGATTTACAAACAGGGGAAGGAAGAAGGCTAGAAGGAACACAGGAATGTTTTATTGGGGTTGTAAATGTGATATAAATGCATGAAATATATATATTTCTAGAAATAATGATAAATGCTTGCGTGTACAAAAATTTCTTGTCTCTGTATCCTGCAAAATCTAGGAGCAGTAATACCCTCAGAGCAAAGACACCAGATCTTGGGTTGAAAAAGAATCAGAGCTCCTTGGAGAAAGGGCTGATCGCAGGGTTGGAGCAGAGAAAGTAAGAAAACAGTTTGACAGAAGAGAAGACTAGTAACCTATCTGATACTTATGTAACACGGCACCCCCATAAAAGCAAAATATACACTATTTGCAGGTATATATGCAATGCTTGTCAAACAGCATATACTGTCTCAGAAAACAAGCCTCAATGCATGTGAAAGGATAGAAGTAATGAGAGAAAATGAAGAGAAACATCAGAATGAAAAAATACCTGCACCACTGTGTGCACAGCGGCATAGTTCGCAACAGCCAAGACATGGAATGAACCTGAAGGCCCATCGGCAGGTGATGGATAAAAACAACAGTGGCCTAGGTACTCGGCGCAGCTACTTACAAAAACGAACTGTGCTCCTTTGCCACAGCCCAGGGTGAACTGGAAGCGGGCATGTGAGCGCACGTCTGAGCTTCTCCATCTTCCTCCCTTCTCGTCTGCCGTTAGCGCCAAGGTGTGTTAACGTGTTAAAGGCAGCAGGGGTTGGAAGCCTCGGACATTTGTGTATAGATTTTACCTTTGTTTTTCCTTCATCTAGATTTGCGGTTTTCAGATTATACTGTGTGATTTCTATAAATAAAACCATAGAAATTCTACCAGGGATTTCAGAGATGTTAAAGGTTAATTGTGACCATTTTGTAGTTTGTTTTATATGGTAAACCTGAATCTAATCCCAACAAATAGTGTTACTAGGGGGAAAGAGAGAGAGAGAGAGAGAGAGAAGTATACAGGATGATTTCACGCATATGTGTGATATAAAGTACAAAGGAACAAACAGACAGACAAATCTAAAAATTCACAAGAAAACAGATTGTGGGAAGGAGGAGGGGAACTGACAGGCACTAGAACTCTGCTGGGGGGTGTGGCATGAAAAACACACAGACCGAGGTGTGAATTCAGTCACCCAAAAAGCTTGTAACAATGTTGAAAGAGGGACTATTAGTACACATTCAACCAATAATAAAAGTTTAATAAAGAAAATGACAAAGAACTTGATGACAATCAATTTGAAAGCTTAGGTGAGATACAAAAATTCCTTGAAAATACAAAAGTTATCAAAACCAACACAAGATAAAATGTAAGAGTTGAACAGACCTATACTATTACAGAAGTTGAATGTTAATAAAAAATCTCCCCACAAATAAAACTCCAGTCCAATTGCAGTGCCGTGAAATATTTAAGAAGAAATAAAACCTCTGTACATGAAATCTTTCAGAAAGTAGTAGGGAGAGAAAACTTCCCACTCACTTAACACTGATCAAGAGCCTGGGTAAATATTACAAGAAAACTGCTCAACTAAAATCTTTCAAGAGAATTGTCAAAAGCCTTTTTTTAATTTGATTCTTCATGTTCAAATGCTTTTTATTTTTAATATGATAATTACATTATATCTTTTGTTTACCTTGCTCTATTCATTTTAGAATATTAAAATTACACCTCAATCTACATTTCAAACCACATCTACTGCCAGAGTTCTAGTGCATTTACCACCTGCTTGTTCCCTCCTCCCATACCTCTTCCTCCTTTGCCCCCCAAAATAATTTTGTCCCCCTCCCTCCCCTCCCCTTCTCTCCTCACCCCCTCCCGCCTCTCCCTCCTCCCCCTCCCCCCACCCCCTCCTAAGGCAGACAACAGGCAGGAAGGAAGAAGGAGGAAGGAGCATTTTATTTATTTAGTTATTCATTTTAGGTATGCAGGGTTGGAGCTTTTATGCCCCCTGCCGTGAACCTGAGTCACTAAGGTGTGTCCCCAAAAATCTTAAGAAATTATTAACCAAGCAAAATACAACAAGGATAGATGAGTGAGTCAGAGAAACAGAGAAATAGTAAAATCAACACAATATATAACGCGAATGACAGCATATCATGACCAATGAGCAAGGTTAACTCAACATTCAAAAATCAATGAGTGTAGTTCAAGACATTGACAAAACACAGGAGAGAAAAAGTACATGGTCATCAAGTATATGCAGAAAAGTGTCTGACAAAACTTAACACCCATTCGTGATAAAACTTGCCCCAAACTAGGAAAATATGGGAACTCCCTCAATCTGATAAATGCACCTGTGGAAGTAATAAGTAATAGCAAAAGTTTGACTCCCCACCCCACCTCAAATTAGAAGTAAGGTCAGAATATGCACTTTTACCATTTCTGGTCAAAATCATACAAAAAGTCCTAGCTGGTATAGTCAAGGAAAAGAAAGGGCAGACTTGTAAATTATAAAGGAAGAAGCAAAGTGTTGTATTCACAGACAGCATGAGTATGTATGTTGAAAACCTTCTGAAATATGAAAAAAATGCAACTAAATCAATTATTATTGAATTTGGCAAAGTCATAAGCTATGCACAATAAACAAAAATCAAGTTCTTCTACATATTAGTAATATTAGAAAGTCATTTACAAAAGCAGTGAAAATATCAAACACCTAAGAAATAGGTATTTCCTCCTCCATGAAACGAAGATAATAACAGTCCCTACCTCATATACTTGTGAGGGTTAAATCAATTGTTCCATTTAAATGCTTAGAGTACCATCAGGAAGGTCCTGGATCCTACGTAAAAAAACAAAATCTCAACGTACACATGTGTTTCGAGGTAAACGGAAGGTGTGAGGATTTTTAAAAATCAGCACTTAAAGTGAACGCTTTCCTCCTGCCACAAAGAAGTTGTGACCTATTCTATATGTAACAGCCAGAAAAATGTGGCCTCTCAGTCAGGAGTCTGGCGTCAGGGACTAAGGTTTTCCAGCAGGAGGAGCTCTGGCCCCAAGTTTTAAACTCTCATCCGGCCTTGGAGTCCAGACTTTCCATGACCTACAACTTGTCCTTCCTTTGCTCCTGGTATCAGGTTAGTGAAAAAAATGCTTTGTCCTCCTTAGCAGCAGCACAATGAAGCAAGTTACCTTGATTTGAATTTCAGGTTCATTTCCACCAGAGAAATAATGCATTTAACTTGCTATGACAAAAAAGAACGATTTCCTACTTGATAACATCTACATTTGGGAATTATAAATAGTATCTTTATATTTTTCCCCCACTTTTAAAGTATAAAAGATCTCATAGGCACGGCTTTGTGGCTCAGGTGACTGAGATGCTGGCGTGCAGACCACATACAGCCCAAGGACTGGGGTGAAAAACCAAATGAACAGCTCAATGAATAAAAATGCTTCCTCCATTCCTCCCTCCCTCCCTTCCTGCCTTCTCCTCTCCCTGCCTTCCTTTCTTTCTCTACATTTGTTTTTTTTCACAAAGGTTTTTGTGGCCTCAGAGCTCAAATTTACCCTTATACTTTCCATACTCCCTTTACTATTTAAAATATCCCAAAACACCCACACAGAGACTCTGGGAAGCCACGTCTTCATCAGCAAAAGCCATTGTTTTTGTTTTTTCAATTAAAATTTTTTTTTCTATTCACTTTTCTTTACTTATACAGTCTGTCTCTTCCCCTCCCCCAGCGTTGGCCTTGAACCCAGGTCCTTGATTTTTACAAGGCCTTGCCCCTTAGCTGCTGAGTCGCAGGGTGCTCTCTGCTTAGTCTTTAAAATGCAACACTTCTCTTTTATTGAAGTATATTTAACAATTAAGAATTGTGTGTATATTTCTTTCTAAGGAAAGATTCAGGCAGGAATGAAGGGGAGCTGGCAGGCAGGCAGGAAGACAGAGGAGGAAGAAACATTTTTATCTGGCTGTTCATTTGGTTTGTTACCCCTGGCCTGGGATGTAAACCGGAGTCCTTGGGATGTATGTGGACTGTGCTCAGTTGGAGGTGGAGGACCCAACTGGTTCTCCACCAGGGTGTGCCAAGCAATTCTAAATAATTTTAATTACTACAGGGGAAAGATTAATAAAGAAATAGTATGACTATTATCTACCTAGAGAACAGCTAATATTTTCTAAACCAACCCCAGTATCCTAATCTGTGGACCAAATATGTAGCTTTGTTCCTAAAGCTCATTGCATGCTGCTAACATTATGAGTTTTCAGATTTTTGTCATTTATCTCACATTTGCCCTTGAACAACTTGATTTAAAATCAAGTCCGTGAAAGGGGACATAGCTGACTAATTTCAGGTTGCTAAGCAACTAGTCTCCTTCTCCACAGCATCTCTGCTCTTGCCCAGGAGATGCAGAAATATAGAAAGGTTAGCAGAAAGTATGTAGCATTACATGTACATGCAGACATGCACACATATGTACATGTTTAACAAATATATGTAGGAACACAACAGGATCTTTTCTAGCAAGATGAATCTGTGGACTTTGTGTGGTCTTACTAAGACAAAACTAACATTTAGAATTCTATTTTAAAGAAATGAGTAAATATCGGTGTATATTTTCCCCTTCATCCTCTGAAATTTTTCATAAGATATGTTTTTCTTTTTCTTTGTTTTTAAAGAGAGGAAGGAAGGAAGATGCATTTTAAGGAAGGAAGAAAGGAAGGGAGAGAAGGATCGATATTTATTTACTTATTTTCAGTGTGTTACCCTGGCCCAGGTCGCCAGCACAAATCCTTGGATGGACATTGTATCATGCCAGCGTCTCAGCCTCCTGAGTCACAAGGGCACGCCCCAGATCTAAGATTTTTGTTTTCTTTTGTTTTTAAGGAAAGGTACAGGCAGGAATGAAGGTGAGCAGGGAGAGGCTCGCAGGAAGAGGCACTTCATTTATTTATTATTAGTTGCTTCTCTCACCCGGGGTCTTGAACCAGAGTTCTTGGGATGCATGTGGACTGTGCTTGGTTTAAACCATAGGCCGTCAAGACATGCCAGTTTTTTCATATGACTATCAAGACCAAATATTTGCCTTATTGTCATACCAATTGATTTGTAATATTGTTACCATGTGTTTAGGCTTGTAAGGCCAAAACTCCAGAAGCTGATGTTTTCCTGGAAGGTTCTTTGCCTAGACTGGCATGTACTGAATGCATATAATGATCACTTTGGTATGTATCTGCAAACTATTTAGAGGTATGGATTTCTCATCTCATCTAACTTTACTTCTTAAATGAACAGTTTAAAACCTAAGAATATTATTCATTTTTGAAATAGCTAAATATAGAATCCTTATCTAGTATATCCAGTCACTTTAACAGATCAAAGAATGTCAAGTCAAAACTAACTCAATCACCTTTCCGTGTTGAAGCTTCTCTAATACCTTTCATGCTCCTGCCAAGAAGTTGCGCAGTCTATTTATTCATTAGTACCTCTGGTTATTCCTCTACCTAAAATACCCAGATATATTCCATTAACATGTGAAACTCATCCACAAATATTTAGTTATTTTATTCCAAATTGTTGTTTTTATGTAAACACCTAATTTACTCAACCATCCATTCGCCCATCCATCCATCCATCCATCCATCCATCCATCCATTTGATTACTCATCACATGTAAAATGCTAACTTCCACTGTTCTAGAGCTGGAGATACAATAGTAAACATGATATTTGTTCTTTTTTCTCCTAAGGTCAAACACTTTTCTGATGCTTATTTGAGCTTCAGTGCTACAAGACAGCCTAGCCTTTACGTTAACATTAGTGACAGTCTTCCACAACTCGACAAGATGGACCAGTTCTCCATCTCCAGTGACTCAGACTCCCAGGGCCCTTTCCACCTGGGCCCTTTGCTCCCTGGGGCCTCGAGTTCTTTACCTGTAGCTGCAGAAAGGAGAAGAGAGAGCATGACCAAGTACCTTAGCTGCCTTGGGAAGAAGTGGCACGCGTGCTTCTCCCATTCCACTGGCAAGCATCTCTGTGGAGCAGGAGAGGAGCTTGGGAAATGTAGTCCCTGACTGGGCGGAGCCTTCCTAGCTCAAACCTTACACACAGAGGGCCTCTTTGTCCAACCAGTCATTATGGTTACAACATGCCAAACTCTTGCATTGGATTGCAGCTGTAAGTAAGGTTACTACAGTGAGTAAATCATTGTTGGGACTGCTCTCTTCTGTCCTGTCACGTAAGTGGTACTTAAATACTTAAAAGTTCTATGATTCTCTTCCTCTATCTAATCTTACAAAACAAAAGCTACTGCATCTCTGATAAGTGATTCTCTTTGGAACGATGTATAAATATGGCAATGTTTCTATCCATTGGTCCTATTGGTAAACATCATTATCAGAATTTGCAGTTACAAAAGTCTACTCTTTGGGGGGCACACCCTTGTGGCTCAGGCAACTGAGATGCTGGAATGTGTACCAAGTAAAGTCCAAGGACCCAGGTTCAAGACCCAGGTCTGGGGTGAAAAACCAAAATAAACAGCTAAATAAGTAAAGATGTTTCCCCCTCCTCTCCCTTCCTTCCTTTCTCCCTCCCTTTGTCTCACAATTCTTCTTCTTCTTCTCCCTTCCTTCCTTCTTTCCTTCCTCCCACTCTAAAACAACTATACTTTTTACTGAGTTTGAATGAAAATGGCTAGCATTTACATAAAAATTAACAATTTTACAAAATACTTTGCTTTACAAAGTAATATAAACTAATATGTACAGGTTCCCTGTTCCTTAAATATATGTCAATACATCCTGTCTTTGTTTTTGATTTTTTTTTTTTTTTTTTTTTTTGTTAAGAAGAAAGAAAAGAAAGTGCCCTGGTGGAGGAGCAGTTAGGTCACCACCTCTGGCCAGCAGCGTCCTCATACACCCCAAGAATCCTGGTTCATGTCCCAGGTGTGGGAGGAACACCCAAGATGAACCATTAAATAAAATAAAATGCTTCTTCCTGCCTGCCTGCCTGCCTGCCCCTGCTTGCCTTTATTCCTACCTGCAACATTCCTTTAAAAATACAAAAACAAAACAAAACGAAAACAAAGAAGAAGGAAGCAGGCAGGAATGAAGGCAGGCAGGAATGAGAAGAGCGAAAATGTGTACTTATTTGTCCATTTTGGTTGTTCTCTCTGGTCTCAGGTCTCAAACCCAGGTCCTTGTCCTTTACATGGCTTCCTCCCCAGCCGCTGGCTTAATGCCTGAGCCACTAGGGCGCACTTAGCCCTTCTTCCTCTTCCTCTTCTTCTTCTTCCTCCTCCCCCTCCTCCTTCTTCGGAATGAAGCTGAGAGAGGCAGGCAGAAAGAGAGAAGAGGAGAAAGCATTTTATTTATCTTATTTAGTTGTTCATCTCGGTTACTCCCACTGGCCCTGGGGACACGAATCCAGGTCATTGGGATGTATGTAGACTGCTCCCAACTGCTACTCCACCAGGGCACACCTCATTTTAGTATTTTCTTCATTGCCCCATGTCAGGTTTAGCTGTCTTTCCTTTTTCTCAATGTTATTGAGATGGAACTGACATAGTACCATATCAATATATGGTGTACAGCAGGAGCTGAAATGATTCCCACAATAAACTTAGTTAATAGCCCTCTTCTCATAGAGACACAAAAAAGAAAAAAATGTTTTCTGTGATGAGAACTCTTAGGATTACTATTTTACCATTATCCCACAGACCATACAATCACATTAGCTGTGGTCGGCGCGATATGCAGTATTCCCAGTATTTATAACTGGAAGTTTATACCTTCGACCATCTTCATCCAGTTCCCCTCCCCACAACCCCCGCCTCTGGTAACCACAGATCTAGTCTCTGTTCCTATGAGTTGGGGGTGTGTGTTCTAGATAATGCGATGTTGGTCTCTGATTTTTTCACTTACCACAATGCCCCCGAGTCCACTCATGTTGTCGCAAGTGACAGCTTTTCAAGACTTCCCCCTTTTATGCCTGCACATCTACTCTTTTATAGACGTGTCTGTGTATATACCACAACTGCCAAAGGACATTTAAGTTGTTTCCATGTCTTGGCTATTTCTTGTAAATGATGCTGCTATAAACAGGGGGGCCAGATATCTCTTTGGCAGAACGCTTTAATTTCTTTTGGATAAGACTATATCTTCACAGAGGAAGGGCTACTGGGTCAGAAGTTCCATTTTTAATCTTTTGAGGACCCTCCATTGTAGCTATTCTAATCTCAGCAATGATGCCCAAGCGCCCCCTTCTCCTTACATCCTTGCCGGCATTTGTTATCTCTTGTCTTTTTTAAAATTTATTTTTTATTGTAGTAATTATTCTGCACATTAAAATAATTTCCTAAGTATAGGATCCCCATGTCTTCAATATATGTCAGCACACCCTACCCTCCACCACATCACCGAGTGTTCTTGCCCATTGTCCAATGGGCTCCACCACCATTTGCCCCCACCCGTCACATTCCCTTTTGGTCGCCTCAGTTCTGTTGCAAATGTTTCAGGGTTGGTTCTGTTTCATCTGTTCTTTTGTTTTCTCTGTTCACGTTCCACCTGTGAGTGAGGTCATCTGGTCTCTGTCTTTCGTCTCTTGTCTTTTGAGTCCAGCCATTCCAACAGGTGTGAGGTGATTTCTCATTGTGGTTTTTGATTTACATCTCTCTGATGAGTGCTCTTGAGTACCTTTTCATGTGCCTGGTGGTCATTCCTATATCTTCTTTCACCAAATGTTTACTCAAGCTCTTTGCCACTTGTAATTGGATTGCTTGAATCTTTGCTATTGTATGACTTCTCTGTATACCTTGGATATTAGCAGGTGTCTAATTTGAAAATGTTTCCTGTTCCACAGGTCCTCTTTTATATCTCTTTAAAAAAATAAATTAATAGATGTTTCTTTCTCCTCTTCCTTCCTTTCAATGCTTCTTCCTTCTCTCCATTCCTGCCTTTTCTTTAAAAACAAAAACCTATATTTTCCAAAAAAGAAAAAATCTAGTGAGAATAGTGTTATTGTTTTACATTTTTCACATTGTCTGGCCTAATAGAGAACAGGTGGGTTTGCCTGGCTGCTTCTGAACTCAATTTGTTGTGATGCTGAACGTCATGTATTTTCTGGAAAAGACCAGTGTACATTCATGAGAGAATGAGAGAGAAGATGAAATGACATCTTAGTGTTGTTATGAAAACAGATCGCACATTTTCCCTACAAAAGTGGTCCTTACGTTTCTTTCTAAGAGCTAAGAAGCTGTTTCTAAAACATTTCCCTAGCGGGCAAGCCCTTGGGTTTCATTGACCAGAATGGAATGGCTTGCCTACTTCTCGAGAAAGAGTGGAATTGCCAGGTTGACATGCCAAAGATTCTCTGATGTGCATCAGAATCACCCGTGGTGAGTGTTAAGCCGGATTGCTCCGTCCGTCTTCAACACCAGAATTTTTGACCGAGGAAGTTTGAGGTGGGGCCTCAGGGTGTGCATTTCTAATAATTCCAAGTACCGCTGCTACTGCTGGCCCAGGACCCCCTGTCAGGACCACCGGCCTAGACCCGTCAAGGAGCGGGGAGTTGGCCACGCTTCCTGGAGACACCGGTGTGTCGAAAACTCAGGCAGCTTTGTAAACTGGGGTCCATTCCAAGCAAGATGGGAAAATGACTATCGGTACAACCCAAAGTGTTTGCTCTACTTAAATTCTCAGAAAATAATGTCAGCTCCTCTACAACAGAGAAATACTTGAACATTGATCCAGTTCGTGACCTTTTACTAGTTACCAAGTACATCTTGGATTCAAGGTCAAGGGAAGAAAAGGGCTGGCAAGGGAGAAGAGACAGAAAAGGAAATGTTTGGGGAAAGACAGAAATTAATTTAAAGATATCCTGTCTTTCTCTCTTCCTGTGCAGCCTTCCTAGCTTAGGAAACTTAAATTGGGTTAATTTGATGTGGAAACTAAACGTAATTGAGGAGGCCTCCCCCTGGCAAACTCATTTTGCTACTTTAGATTATCTTAAAATTAAGAAGTCTGTTGAAGAACGAAACCACATACAGCTAAGCCTCACATCCCTTTGCACTCAGTCTTGTTCTCACTTTTGTGGCTGGTGAGGTGACTCCTTCTGACAGTGGGGGGTACACACACCCCACACTTAGAGGGGACAAGAGTTCAGAAAGGACCCAATATAGTTCTGTTAATGAATTTCATTCAAAGAGCTGCAGCAATCTAGAGGTGGAAAGAATTGGGGGCCAGTCTGGAAGCTGGGAAACGAAGGCTGGAGAGAATGCGCTCACCAGTCTCTCCGGGGTAGCACACACGGACCACACCACTGCTAAGGACCACATCTGCTCCTCAGAACTTCGGCCTGGCGGTGGTTAAAACAAAAACAAAGCAAGATGTCACAAACAGCTTAGGGTATTAAAAATAATAGATACGACCAAAGTGTTTAAGGTGCTCGACCTTTGACTGAAGTCACCCTGATGGTCTCCAGCCCCCAAAACCGTGCCCGCAGCCACTGACTCTGAGGCTCATGCCCGCTGCCCCGCAGAGGACAGCCGGCCTCCTGAGGTTTGGGTCCAAACGTATTCCGGCATAGCTCAGGTCCTGCATGCCAGCTTTCCTCTGACCCAGACCCAAGGGCAGGCTGATTCCTTCAGTGACTTTACCTCAAAGGGCAACGCCCCACCGCTCCCACCGGACACACACACACCACAGGCTGGTCTCTCAAGGCCTTAACCTGAGTCAGGAAGTGTGGTGGGGGTCACTCATCTCTTTTATAAATCACTCCTCCTTCCCCAAGACCAATTCTGCATAACAAGAGTTGAGGCAGTTTTAGGATATTACCAGAAAAAAGAAAACCCAAAAAGTTTGTCCACGACGATGGCGCCTACCTGCCTAGACTGTTGCTTACCTCAGATCACTTCAGTACCTTTTGGAAAACCATCAGTTATTCTGCTCAAAGAAAAAGTTATAACTGACTACATTGACCTATTCAGACAAGTTCCAGTCAGATGCAGGGTGACCTTAAGGAAATGTCAGCAGTGAAAGGACCAGGAGGAAGGAGATGTGTCAACTCAGAGCCAAGTATGGTCACCGCAGTGGGGCCCCGCAGCTGCTCCTGCTCCGTGTGGTCAGGAACACACAGCAAGTTTATTAAAAGCAGAAACAGCGAGTGGAAGCTCCCTGCGGGCAGGAGAGGTCCATCGAGGGAAGGCACCCGTGTGGGTCTGATCTGTGCTGCCGCCTCTCACTGGGGCAGATGGATTCTTGTAAATTCTTGTGTATGTGAGGGGTGGTGGGTCTCCTTCACGGGTGTGTCCAGGTTGGCTGGAGGAAAAGCAGCCTAAGTGTCTAGGGCTGTGTCCTAGACTCAGGTTGCTAAGGTGGGTCCTCTCTCCGGAGTCTTTACTCTCAGAAGTCTCAGGTTTTGCCAGTTAGTCTTCTACTCACACATCTGCATACTGCTCTAGAGATTTTAAGCTCTGCTGTCCCTGCATCGCCCCTGTTAGAAGGTTCTGACTTACCTAAACCAAAGCCCCTCCCAGAACCACTCCCCACCCCTGGTTCTTGTTACACGGTGCTGGGTCCAAAGTAAGAGCTCAGCAAATGAGCAAAAAGAGGAGCACTGCCATGTAATCACTCTCTCGGATGTTTGAAGCCCACCAGGATCATCTAAGATTATTCTTTCCAGGTTACATCTGCTGATATTCTCCAACAGCTGCTTACGAACCGGTGTTGCATGATAATACGGCTTCGGGAGTCCTCCCCACCCTGATACCCCTTCACAGGTACCCCTTCACAGACGGTGCTGCCGCTGATCAATGTGCTTGCTGACAGACGTCCTCCTTGGAAAGTAAGCCTGAGTATAAGTATTGGGTAATAAGTATTCAGAAATGAGAGGAACAGTGGGAGAGGCAGGCAGAGCGAGGAGCAGAGGACTGGGGACTGGGCTTCCCCTTCATTCCGACACTACATTTCTGTAATGAAGCTCCAGCTGGCACTTGATTCTCAGGACATATTTTAAAAGACAAAAGGCTTACAACTTGTTCACTAAAGGCTCTGGCTCCTTTTGAGACTCTTTGTCTCCCGATTCAGGATCTCATCCTGGCGCTGAGTGTGTTGGTGGCTGAAGGGCTTGAGTCTGTAGAAACACTGGGCTCCAAGTAATTCTGTGGCCAGGATGGCAGGCGAGGACACCGGTGTCAGGAAAGAGCCCTACTTACAGCATCTGGATGTCTTAGCCTCACTTGTGGGGAGGGAGGGGCACAGAGGCCAGGACAGGCACCCATTGTGACCTCTGATCCCTCGCACCTTCAGGCCCGGCCTTAGCGAAGTGCAGTGGTGCTTGGCCGTCATGCTAGCTCTGTACACGTCACAGTGTGCCCGTGCTGGTGCGCGTACAAGGCTTACATCACGGCCGAGGCGCCATGCGGTTACCAGCTTGCCTGTCAGAGCCCCTTTGGGACCCATGGTAGACATACAAACAGTAACTTTCAAAGAAGGGTAACAGAGCTCAAAGAATTCTCAGGAGCTTAGTAAGGACAGTGACAAGTTTTTCTCAAACTTGAACCCAGACCAAATGGACAGCCAATTAGAGTCACAATTCTGAGTGTCATACAAGAGACACTGTCTCCGAACATCTTCTCATGTAATGGTCATTCTGGGTTGGTTTAACTTCTTCAAATATGTTGTCAAGTTTTCTAATAAAAGGTTTTTTTTAAGGAAAGGTGCAGGCAGAAATGAAGGCCAAGAGGCTGGCAGGCAGGAAGAGAGAGGAGGAAGGAGCACGTTATTCATCATCCATTTTAATTGTTTCTCCTGGCTCCAGAACGTGAACCCAGGACGTTGGGATGTATGTGGACTGTGCTCGGCCAAGGGTGGTGGACCCAACGGATATTCTAGGTGGGCAGCCAGAAATATGAGATATTCTAGGTGGGCGGCCAGAAATACGAGAATTATTGGAGCAGTGGGGTTTCAATAGATCTGTGGGAGGTTCCCTGCTACTGAATGTCCTTCTGAATGGCTCTCAGTTACCTCCAATTGAAAAATATGAAGAAGCCATTTCAACGAAAACTATTTTAAAGCTCAAAATGAGGATTCACAACAGATTGAATAGATTACTGAAAATGAACCTGCAAGTTAACTCCAAGTTAACAGTCCTAAGAAAACAAACCATTTTTGTCCTGAAAAGGCAGAGAATAGACCTGGCGGTGGCGGGGCAGTGGTGGTAAGGACCGTGGGGTGGGGAGGGGGCGGTGGCGGTAAGGACGGTGCAGGAGGACACTCACCTGGAGCAACGGAAACAAAAAAATAGTAACAGTAAGAGTCAACAAGGTACAGTGTTTGGCCTGTGATAACCATTTAATAAACCTGTTTTTATTTTTGATCGAGTATCTATTATGTATTAGACACTATACTGAGTACTTCACATAAATGATCTCATTTAATTTCTTCAGCAGCCCTGTGAGGTGGACATAGTTACTGAAGAAATAGCAATGTGCACATTGTTCTTTTTATCCCTTGTTTGTACTGGTAGAAGTAAGACTTCAATGCAGACACTTGCCCCAAATAGCACTCCAATAATGACAGACACGGTGGGAATCCACACAGGCAGAAGACACACCTGAGGGCCTTTGCTGAGAATCTGCTGTGTGTTTACCCAACTGTGCTTGGATGAAAAACAATCATGGGGCACCATGGTGGGTAAACCGTTAAGCTCCCTGGATGCAGTCCACATACATCCCAGGGGGCAGGTTTGTGTCTAGGGTCCCAGGGAACAGCCAGGATGAATAACTAAAATACAATTATTTTCCCTCCTCTCTTCCTGCCTGCCCCTTTCCTTGTGGGTCTTACTAGAGTATTAGAGGTATGGTCTTATAGTTTTGATGGCTTGGTGACTGAAAGCCAATGGACAGAGGTCTGGCTCTGCAGAATAAGATCTTTATTACTTTGCAAAGTTTCCAAGCAACCTCTCTGCAGAGGGCGGGTGCTGGAGGGGCAGGAGCATGCTCAGATGGGCACTGTTTGCACTCCAGCACATCTGCACAGGGCACTTTCTGCACACAGCTCTTTGTACTCAGCCCTTTCTGCACACAGCTCCTCCTGTACAGGGTACCCTCTTGGGGAGAGCTGGTTTAAACAGTTTTTGTGATTGCTGGTGATTGACAGCTGGCCTTAGTCCCCGTTGCAAGCTTATCTGGCTGTTCCTAGGACAAAATAAGTGCAAGAGATTAGGGCCAGAGAAAAAGGTACTCTCAAAATGTAAATGTAATTTCATTTCTTAAAAAATTTAAGGATGCTTATGAATTAATATAGACATTCATACTTCCATCGAATGTGTTATATTTATGTGCATACATGCATGAGGAAAATATTGCCTTTTATAAAATGAGTCTAAGTAGGACTTACTAATAACACTTGTGAAATCATAAGCATGGAATTTTATAATTTAAGCACTATTAGTGCAACTTTTTCTTTCTGATAACCAAAAATTCCAAGAGAGCACCCTTGTGGCTCAGGTGGCTAAGGTAAGCCCCCAGGACGGGCCAGGAGAAATTAAAAAAAAAAGATCACAGACGTAGGCATTCTTAAATCTGAAGTTGATCAGAACAATTTGACAAATAGGCAATACCGAGTGGGCTGGGGCATTTTATGTTTCACCCCTCAGACGAAAGGATGATCTCGTCAATTTTTAAAAACGATGCACGTGTGAAGTCACACAATCTGCAAGCGTCTTTAGCATGGAATGGAACACGAAGGAGGGACACCAAGTTTCCAGTCCTGGCAGGACCTCGATTTCATGGGGAAAGGCTGGGCGTGCTCCTGCCCGGGGAGTGAAGATGACACCGTCTGCTCTAGTCTTGGGAAGACTACTGAACACGTCCGAGGTCTGCGGTTGGGGTCTGAAGTCGTCGCCATCAGGACGCCGCGGCCTCTTCGCGGGGAGCCGACCCACGGGGACAGCGGTCTGCGCGGTCAGCGCCCTTCCACGCCGGAGCCTGAGCCCACTTCCGGCCGGAGTTGTACTGCACCGGCGCTGCCCAAGGGGCAGGGTCCTCCCTCGGACCGGCGGGGCGCGGAAGTGTTCACGGTCTTCACGTCGTCGAGGCGTCCCGAGGGTCGGGCTCCGCGGGGAGGGGGGCGGGGCGCGGGGTCCGGGCTGGGGACCTAGGGGGTGGGCGGGGTCCGG